>PVIA01009885.1:0-56636 GCA_004024845.1 Tonatia bakeri | reverse complement strand
AGATCTGAAAGTGCAAAGGAAAGATGCCCAAAACACTAGACTTTCTCTATGCTTAAAGTAATACTAAAGTAATGTTATAAATCTACTCTCAGGGGGTGTGGGAGGGCTTGATTGGGTGGGAGGTGGGGGTGGGTGGGAGGACTTGAATGGGAGTAAGGGGGTGAAAACTGTACTTGAACATTCATTTAAATAAAAAAAAATCTACTCTCAAAATTATTGTTATTCTTTTTTAGTAGAAAGACAGATTCTGTTGTTTCACTGTGTTGAGAGAAATAATAATATTTTTTATGTCCCTAACAACTTTCCTAAAATTTTTTACTAATTAATTGTAAACACTTTTCATGTATCAAGTATCTGGTCTCTTTAGCTGCTGCCACTGTTGTGTGGGTGTGCTTAAGGACCCTCATCTCCTCAATGCATAGAGCAACTGAAGACAACTCTGAGGTTCTTTCATATTCTCTTAAGATATGGCTTTATTTTTTCTTTACTTTTTAACTTTTAGTACTAATGTCTGTGCTATATACTACAGAGAGACACTGCTTATCAATTCATCTGATGGCTAGGCCAAGAGCAATTTTATTGTTTCTGCAATGATTTTATTATATTAATATGTTAGTAAGGCCACAAATTTGAAATAATCCTGAACACAGTTATTTCTTTTGTTATTAGTTAACAGTAGATTATTTTATGTTGTCTCTCTATCTATTTCTCCCTCCCTCTCAAAAAAATTAATGAATGAAAATTTAAAAAAACCTAAAACACTTTTAAGTAAACATGGGCTAGACTGGAAATCTGTATCCATAGGCTATAAAGAGAACATTATTGATTGTATTATTTTTCTTTAGAAGGATTTATTTTCACTAAGTACCTTCACAAATATTTTCAGTGGTTAGCTTCTATTATGATTCTAAACTTTAGGATTCTACCCAGATTCTCTTCAAAAGTAAAATCAGTTTCATATTTGGATGTTCTCTGATGTGTAATAGTATGTCCTGGCAAATGAAGGTTCTGCACAACTGCTGAGTTAATATAAATGAAGAAGTTATCTTTAAAAATCATATTACCTTAACTGCATGCTTCTTGAAGTTAGGCCAAGACAAAAGTGAGGCTGAGAGAGAATGTCTCACAGAATGGAGTCATTAGAGCCAGGGAATCCAGTGATCACCCCAAGACCTCAAGTCAGTGAGACACAGGCAGTGTCTCTAGAGAGATTCCGGCAAGTGTGACATGCCCTGCACATGCATCCCCACACCTTCAACACATGCCTCTTACAGCATATTTTACCCAATGGTAACAGTGATATATTTCTCAATGCAGTGTGTTATAAGAATACCTTCATTAATAGATTTTGCACCAAATATTTTTATTGATGTGTCTATGTAATTAAGGCTAAATTATTTTTTGGCCAACTGATCTGATTTTAGATTTGATATTTCTTTCCTGCTTTTTAATTATTTTTTGGTTTGTTTTTATATCACCAAGCCCCCACCCTCCTAGGCAGCCATTACCTTGTTCTCTATGGGTTTGTTTTGGTTGCATTTTTGTATATTTGTTACTTTTAGATAACACATACTAGTGAAATCCTACAGTATTTGTCCTTCTCTGTATTGTTTCACTTAGTGTAATACCCTATACATCTTTCCATATTGACCTAATGACAGGATTTCATATTTCATTCTTTTTTATTACTGAGTAATGTTATATATAATATACATGTGTTTTATATATATAATCTTTATCCATTCATCTATCATTGGACACCTAGGTTATTTCCACATCTTAACTACTCTAAGTAATGCTGCAATGAACACAGGGATGCATATATCTTCTCAAATTAGTGCCTTTTGTTACCTTTGGATAAATATCCTAAAGTGAAATTGCTGGGTCACATAGAAGATCCATTTTAATTTTTTGAGGAATCTCCCTACTGTTTTTCATAGTGGCTGCACTAATTTACAATTCCACCAGCAGTGTAACAAGGTTCTCTTTTCTCCAAATCCTCACCAGTACTTGTTATTTGTTGAATTTTGATGATAGCTATAAGACATGTGTAAGGTGATACCTCACTGTGGTTTTGATTTGTACTTCTCTTATGATTAGTGACATTGAATGTATTTGCATGTCTGTTGGCCATTTGTATGTCCTCTCTGAAGAACTGTCTATTCAGTCCTCTGCCCATATTTAAAATAGTTTGTTTGTTTTTGGTGTTAAGTTGTATGAATTCCATATATGTTTTGAATATTAACCCCTTATCAGATGAATCATCAACAAATGACTTCTACCATTCAGTTGGTTGTCTTTTCATTTTGTTGATGGGTTTCCTTTTTATTTTGATGTAGTTCCATTTGTTTATTTTTGTTTTCATTGTCTTTGACTGAAGAGACATATCCAAGAAGAATATTGCTAATACTAATGTCAAAGAGTTTGCTGCCTATATTTTCTTCTAGGAGTTTCATGTTTTACACTTAGGATTAAAGATGAGTTTATTTTTTGTATATGATGTAAGAAACTGGTTTAATTTAATTTTTGCATGAATTTGTCCACTTTCCCAAACACCATTTATTGAAGAGACAATCTTTACCCTATTGTAAATCCTTGCCTTTGTTGCCTATATGTTAAATGACCATATAATGAGGATTTATATCTGGGCTCTCCATTCTATTCCATTGATCTATATATCTGTTTTTATACTAGTTTTTGTTGTTTTGATCGTTATAGCTTTCTATTATTGCTTCTTTTATCATTCTTTATCAATGCTTTTTGGGGGTACATGAGGTCTTTTTTGGTTCCATACTAATTTTAGGATTAATTGTTGTATTATGAAAAAATTCATTGGCATTTTGATAGAAATTGCCTTTATTTTGTTGAGGTATGCTCCCTTCAAACCAGGGGTATCTAACCTTTTGGTATTTCTATGTCACACTGGAAGAAGAGTTGTCTTGGGCAACACATTAAATACAATGTGACATGTAATCACGAAAAAAAATCTCATAATGTTTTAACTAAATTTACAATTTTGTGTTGGGCCTATTTCACAGCCATCCTGGGCTGCATGTGGCCTGCAGGCCACAGAATGGACACTCCTGCAAGAGTTTTCATCACCAAGAACTTTGTCAAATGCTTTTTCTGCATCAACTAAGATGATAATATAGTTTTGATTTTTAATTTTGTTAATGTGAAGTAGTACATTGATTGATTTACAGATGTTGAACCATCCTTGCATCCCTGGGATACATCCCACTTGGTCCTAGTGTATAATCATTTTAATGCATTGTTTAATCCAATTTGCTAATATTTTGTTGAGAAATTTTGTGTCTACATTCAGCAAGGACATTGGCCTATAATTTCATTTTTTTTGTAATGTCTTTGTTGGTTTTGGTCTCAGAGTTATGTTGGCTTCATATAAGGAGATTGGAAGAACACCTTCCTTTTCAACTTTTTGAAATAATTTAAGAAGGACAGGTATTCATTTTTCTTTAAACATTTGGTTAAATTCACCTGTGAAGCTAGTCTGGCCCTGGACTTTTATTTGTTGGAAGACTCTTGATTATTGCTTTAATTGTTAAAAATTGCTTCATTTAGATTTTCTACTTCTTCCTGGTTCAGTCTTGAAAGTTGATATGCTTCTGGAAACTTATTCATTTCATCTAGATTGTCAAATTTGTTGGATTATAATTGTTCATAGTATTTAATAGTCTTTTTATTTAAGTGGTGTTGGTTGTAGTTTCTTTTTCATTTATGATTCTATTTATTATGGCTTTCTCTCTTTTTTTTTCTTGTTGAAGTAGGCTAAAGATTTGTCAATTTTACCTTTTTCAAACAGCCAGCTCTTAGTTTCATAGATTTTAATGATTTCTTTCCTTCTATTTACTTTGGGTTTTATATGCTTTTCTCTTCTTAGTTTCTTTAGGTGTATGGCTAGATTGTTTGTGTGGGATTTTGTTTGTTTGTTTGTTTGTTTATTGAGATAGGCCTACATAGCTACCGGCTTCCATCTTAAAACTGCCTTTGCTGCATTTAATACATTTTGAAAGTAGTATTTTAATTTTCACTTCTCACAAGGTAGTTTTTCATTTCTTCTTTGATGCATTGGTTGTTCAGAAGCATGTTGTTTGGTCTGTGTATATTGGCATTTTTACTCCAGTTTACTTCCTGTAGTTGATTTCTAGTTTCATGACATTCCATCAGAAAAATGCTTGATGTGATTTATATCTCATTGAATTTATTAAAGTTTGTTCCATGACCTAATATGTGATTTATACTGGAGATGTTCCATGTGCACTTGAAAAATAAGCTGTACTCTGCAGTTTTAGGATAAAATTTTCTAAATATGTCTATTAATCTATGTGGTCTAATGTGGCATTTAAGGCCAATTATTTTCTTACTGATTTCCTGTATGGATAATCTAACCATAATGTGAGGGGGTTATTAAAATCCCCTACTATTATTGTATTACTGTAAGTTTCTCCCTTATGTCCATTAATATTTGCTTTACATATTTAGGAGCTCATGTGTTGGTTGCACAGATATTTATAATTGTTATATCCCCTTTGATTGACCACTTTGCAATTATGTAATGCCCTACTTTGTCTTTTCTTTCATTTTTTGTTTGAAATTCTGCTTTTTCCTGATATGAGTAAAGTTACTCCAGTTTTCTTTTCATTTCTGTTTACACAGAATATCTGTTTTATACCTTCACTTTCAGTCTGTATGAATCTTTTGACTTGAACTCAGTCTCCTGTAAGTAACATACAGATGGATCATGTTTTTAATTCATTTAGTCAACTTATGTTTTTTTATTAGAGCATTTTGTCCATTACATATGTCATTATTGATAATTATATGCTTATCACTATGTTGTTAGTTGCTTTTTTGTTGTCATTGTTTTTGTAATTGTCCTTTGTTCCTTTCTTTTTCCCTTAATCTCTTCCTTTGTGGTGCTGGGGTTCTTTAGTGTTTTTGTTTGAGTTCCCTTCTCTTGTATGATTTTTATTTGTGGTTACTATCAGATTATGTGTATCATCTTACATCCACAGTAGTCTAGTTTAAGCTGATAGCCATTTAAGTTCAACTATATTTAAAATGACCACATTTTTATTTTCCATTCCATGCTTTATGGTTTTGATGATATATTTTAGAACTTTTTGTGTTATGTACCTCCTATTTTTTGTAGTTTCAGTTAAGTTTGGTGCTTCTGTTTTCTAACCTTTATAGTTGCTTTAAAATATCTGATCACTGTATTTATTATTTGACTATAAGTCATGAGATTTTTTTTTCTTTGTTATGCTTTTTTATTTCTGGTTATATCATTTCATTTTCCACTTAAAGGAGACACTTTAACATTTTTATGTAAAGCTGGTTTAATTGTGATGAACTCCTTTAGTTTTTGCTCATCTGGGAAACTATCTCCCCATTCTAAATTAAAAACCTCACAGGTAAATTATTCTAGGTTGTAAGTTCCTTTCTTTTAGCACCTTAAAGATGTGCAGCCACTCTGGCCCAAAAAGGTGCTGATGAGAAATTAGCCTATAGCCTTATGGATGTCCTTTTTATGTAACTCATTGTTTTCCTCTTGCTGCTTTCAAAATTGTCTCATTTTTAACTTTTACCATTTTAATTACAGTATGTCCTGCTACAACACTCTTTAAGTTCATCTTGTTTGGAAGTCTCTGAATCTTGGGCCTGTTTGATTTTATTTCCCAAGTTAGGAAAGTTTTCAGTCATAATTTTTTTTCACATAAAACTCCTGATCCTCTCTCTCTTTCTTTTCCTTCTAGGACTACTATAATGTGATGTTTGTGACTTTGGTGTTGTCCCAGAGGTCTAGGTCTCTTAAATTCTCATTTTTAAAAAATTTGTTTTTCTTTCTATTATTCTGATTGGTTAATTTTCACTAATCTGTCTTCTAGGTTATAGATTCATTCTTTTGTATTAGCTAATTTGCTGTTTATTTCTTTTATTTTGCATTTAAGTTATTGTATTGATTTTTTTCTGAATGTCTCTTTATTACACTTTCTAGCTCTTTGTTGAAGTTCTCTTTCAATTCCTCTATTTCACTCTCAAGTTTGGTGAGTATCATGAGTATCCTTAAGACCATTTACTTTCATCCTTTATATAGAAAATTAATTATTTTCATGTCCTTAGGGTTTTTTTTTCTGGAGATTCCTCTTTTTCTTCCATTAGAGAGATATTCTTATGTCTTCTCTTTTTGATTGATCTTCTGTTTATTTATATGAATTAGACAAAATCTCTCCCAGTCTTAAAAAAGTGGCCTTGTATGAAAATGACCTCAATGTATATCAGATGGTGTTGGCAGGCCAGTTGGAGCCAAGCAGATTTTATGGTGTCTGGAGTGCTGGCCTACCAGTCTGGAAGGGCTCCAGGGACAGAAGCCAGGTACATGTAGTAATGATCTATGAACCTGCTTGCTCCTTTTCTTCAAAGCTGACATGGGCTTAGGTGACATGTCTAGGACACTGAAGTACCTTGCAGGTAGGCCAGAATACCTAGTTAAAACTTTCATCTGCCCTATTGAAATGGAGGGGAACATATTCATTGGCGCTCACTGGCACTTCTTACTCTGGAAAATTCCTGCAGATCCTATTGAGCTTCTGTGATTCACTAGGCTTCTCTGTTTGGTCTCTTCCTCCTGTTTGTTGTTCAGAAGCTATTCAGTCAGCACTCAGTTGTCTCTCAGAAGTAACTCTCTATATTATAGGTGCACATGTCAGTGTGATGATGAGAGGGGAGAGTTCAGCATCTTTTTACTCTACCCACATCTTGGAATTTCTCACCATTTTTATTTTTTAATGCTAATTATCTTACTCTAATAGGTAAATCTTAAGAATCAGTTATTTTTCCATCCTCTAAATGGATGGATCTAAGAATTCCTTTCACAGATAATTATGAACACATATGCAAGTTAGAATTCTACCTGTCATTCTTTACAGGAAACACAGAGGCTTCCCAGCCATAGATGGTAGTTAATGGTGATGTTCTCTAATCACTTCAGGAAAATACTTTGCTTTATGACACCGGTAGAGAAGCATTGCCCAGAGAATTGGATTCTGAGTTTTGGGGCCAGAGAAGGAAGAAACTTTCCAGCAATAGGTCCAACAGGTGCAGCAATCTCATCTACATCAATCAAATAGATGGTTTTAGGGAGAAGCCATCAATCAAATAGATGGTTTTAGGGAGAAGCCACCAGGTCTCAGATTTTTGTAGAGCCAGTTAAATGTAATGTGACTCTTATCATGAACAGCAAGGCTTTGAGGGTTGAACTGCATTAAATAAATGTAATAGGGAGAATAACATCCATTAAGATATCAACAAACTAATCTCCAGAACTTGTAAGTATGAGTTGGCCAAAAAGTTCATTTACTTTTTTTTTTGTACAATGGTTCTAGCTGCAATTTTTTGTCTTGAACTTCACTCAAAGTTTTTGTTAGATTGTATTGTTATAGTTGTCATATCAGCACACATTAAAAACCATCAAAATTGGTAAATTTTTGTGTCACTATTTTAACATTGAAGATGGAAGAATACACGTTTTTGGCATATTATGCTTTATTGCTTCAAGAAAGGTAAAAATGCAACTGAAATGCAAAACAATGATTTGTGCAGTGTATGGAGAAGGTGCTGTGACTGATGGAATGTGTCAAAAGTGGTTTGTGAGGTTTCATGCTGGAGGTTTCTCATTGGATGATGCTCCACAGTTGGGTAGACAGGTTGAAGTTGATAGTGATCGAATTTAGACATTAACTGAGAAGAATCAACATTAAACTACATGGGAGATAGCCAACATACTCAAAATATCCAAATCAATGAAGTTATTGATGAAACAGAAATGTGTCTTTTATTATGCGGAGAAAAAGATGAACTTTTTGGCCAACCCAATATGTTACTTATATAGCAAAAGGGATGTGATTGTGTTGAAGATATTGAGATGGAGGAATTATACTAAATTATCTAAGTAGACCCAATATAATTACAAGGGTCTTTGTTAAGAGGGAGGCAGAAGTGTCAGACACAGAGAAGATGTGACGAAGGAAACAGAGGTTGAAGTGATTTGATTGCTGAAATGGGGCTATGACCCAAGGAATGTGGGCAGATCATAGAACCTAGAAAAAGGAAATCAATTTTTCCACTAGGGCTCCCAAAATGAATGCGATTCAACTGAAAACTTGATTTTAGCTTAGTGAAACTTATTTCTGATTTCTGATGTCTAGTATTGAAAGATAACAAATTTGTGTTATTTCAAGCCAGTAAAATTGTAGTAATTTCTTACAATAGTAACAGGAAAATAATGCAGATTTTGGTACCTGAAAGTGGAGTACCACTATGACAATTACCTAGTAATGTGTAAGTGGCTTTGTATTGGACAGAGTGAACGGGCTGAAAGAATATTAGAGCATGGTGGAAAAGAAGCTTAGATTGCCTTAACCAGACTGTTAGTAGATTTATGGATATTAATAATTCTGTTATTGTAGACTCAGAAGAATCATCTAGCAGGTAATTGAATGAACATGCCTGGGTACAGAAAAACAGGCAGAAGTGGGAACACAGAGGAATGGAGGAGGCGTGTCTCAGACAGTAGCTACTTAGAAATGCTGGTTGATTTCTGCCTAAAAGGAATGCAGCACTAATGTTATAAATTTTTAAGGTGTTTTAAGATAAATTGGAAATGCCCTTATCATTAATGTTAAAAATTTAAAAGTACAACAAAATATATGCAGAGTGGGGCAAAGTAAGTTTACAGTTGTAAGTATGTAAAATACAGGGTTTATTCTTATATTATTATTATTCATTATTGTACTGTTTTCCACAGAAACAACTGGAAATTTGTACTGTTTTCCACAGAAACAACTGGAAATTTGCCTTTGCCCCATTCTGTATGTTGTATTGATTTGGTCAGAAGGTTGACATTGCTTTACATAAAGTTTTAGAAGAAAGAAATTATTGTAAATTACATGTATAAGTTTTTCTTTCACTTGAAATTACTCCAGGATCTAGTGGTGTTGCTGTAGCATCTGGTGAGCAGCAGTTGTTAAAGTGCTAGACAAAGATAACAGGTTGTTTGAATGTATCAATTGTGTTGATTAAAGATAGAGTTCACTGATGCACAATAGATAAATATAAAAAAGTAAATATTTTAAATGACTTACCATGTGCTGGTTACTGTATGTGGTAGTTTAGATATGATTTTTTAAATTTAATCTTCACAAGACTATGTGTTAGCTATGAGCTCCATTATAGGTTGAAAAAACTGAAATATAGTACCTGTTTTAGAATATCACACAACTTTTAAGTTATAAACCCAGGTTTCTGTGCCCCTGTTCCTTTTATTCCCCCATACAACTGACTGCTGGCCTAGCACTTAATATAAACCATGTTGTTAATTCATCAATAGAAATCTATGTGGTTTATATTCAGATAATATTTCTAGAGGTGCAACTTTACTTGGGCTTTGAATATGGTAAGAATAGTTAATAGACCTAAATAAACACCAAGACTATTAGATTAAAGAAAAAGTGAACTGTCCAGTTCTTTCTCTTATGGCAGCAAAGTTGTCAATAAGGAGCAGTGATAGAACTAGTGAAAAATATGGACAAAATATTATACACTTTGATTCTATACCACTTTGGTGTGTGGAGACAATTCTGGGATTAGGAGGCTAAAGAGTCATGTTCAAGAAAAGTTTTCCTGCATTACAAAAGGTCATGCTGCCTTCTCTGAGCCTCCTTCCTATTCAGTGTAGTGGGAATATACTCATTTCATAGGACAACTGTAAGGAGGTTTTAATACTATTTAAATATAATGCCTTAAAAGTGCTAGTTCTTGCTGCCCATGTAGATACAAATGTATGATTGAAGAATTATTTTACAACTTATTTTTGCTTAATATATGCCTTCATTTTCACATTACTACATTCAGAAAAAAATAAAAACAGAAACAATTATAAATGTACAAAGAATACTCCTACTGTTGAATAAAATTTTTAAGAAAGAGACAGAATGGGCTGTATAATACACTACCACAAGACAACAAGGAATTTTTTTATGGTGTAACTTTAGAGATGTAAGCTTAAGATAATTTAAAGGACTCCATAAATTTCCATTAGATGAGGCTCTCTTTGAACACTCAGATACAGTAACGTTCATTACAATAAAAAACCAGACTCTGCTAGTCTCACACTGAATATGCTGCAGATAGGGTTGGCAGGTAAATGCAAGAGTGCTTTTTAAAAATAAAATCAAGCCTCATTATAAATTTTTTTCTTTTTCTTTTTACTTTTTTAATTGATGTTTGAATACAGTTGTCTCTATTTTCCCACCACCACTTTCCCTCACCCTAGCCCTACCCACTCCTACCTCCCACCCTCAATCCTACCACCCTTGGCTCTGTCCATGGGTCTCTCATTCATGTTCATTCACATCCTTTTCCCTTCTTTCCCATGTTATTTCCCTCTCCTGTCCCCTCTGGTTACTATCAGTTTGTTGTGGATTTCAATGTCTCTGACCATATTTTGCTGGCCAGTTTGTTTTGTTAATTAGGTTCCACTTATAGGTGAGATCATATGGTATTTGTCTCTCACCACCTGACTTATTTCATTTAGCATAATGCTCTTCAGATCTATCCATGATGCTGCAAAGGGTAGGAACTTCTTTCTTTCTGCTGTGTAGTATTCCATTGTATAAATGTACCATAATTTATTGATCCACTCATTTACTGATGGGCACCTAGGCTGCTTCCAACACTTGGCTATTGTAAATTGTGCTGCTATGAACACTGGGGTGCATAGGTTCTTTTGAATTAGTGTTTTAGGATTCTTAGAGTATAAGCCCAGGAGTGGAATTGCTAGGTCAAAAGGCAGTTACATTTTTAGTTTTCTGAGGGAATTCCATACTGTTTTCCATAGTGGTTGCACTAGTCTGCATTCCCACCAACAGTGAACTAGGGTTCCCTTTTTTCCATGACCCTGCAAAACTAAAATTCAGAAGTCTAAAAATAAAATTACAAAAAAGGCCTTACTATAACATTTTAATTCTATTGCCTTTATTACTCAAAAGACACCAGGATCTGCTACCAGCAGTAAGAATTCAAATGATGAAACTTTGACAATACCATTATAGTGGACAAATAATGTATCCCTTCACTGGAAGCAATCCTATAGTGAAAGGAACTTGCTTGTTTAACCTCTTAAGAGGAATATTTCTGAGGGAGCAAAATACTCTATGTTTTCCAGAATAACTAAATGTACTTTTTAAAGTCACATTCTAAAATATTTGTCATTACCTTCACATGCATTTATTTATTATTAACAAGGATTTTACTAGGTAGACACATTAAGATATTTTTAAAAGATTATTTATTCAGGGAGGCAAAAAGCTTCATGGGTTGAATTTAAATCACTATACAAGAAATGACTTACATTTGAAAAAGAAATATAGTAATTAGGTCACCTGAGGAAAGAGCGTTTGAAAAATGAATGTCTTTTATAAAGATTTCCCTCTTGCAGTCTTATTCAGAACTCTATGCATATTAGTTCCCAAAAATGACAGTGAGTACATGAAAAGGTGAAACTACATGTAGGTTTTCCCTTGTAACTTGCTCTTAGAGTAGTAAGTGTGGGGCCGCCTTCACGGCTGTGCAAGCCGGGCATTCTCCAGGGACTCCAGGCCGCAAGGGCTCTGCTGTTGCTCTCTTAAAATTCTTCACAGCTTTGCACAAAAAGTATCATATTTTCATTTTGTACTAGGCCTCACAAATTATTTAGCTGAACTTAATTTTTAAGTGAGTTTTTGTTGATTTTACCCTCAACCAGCAATATAGTCCCTCTTCCAGAAGGCCCATCTCTTTCTCAGATGAACAGAACCACTGCCATTCAACCCCCCCCCACCAATATCATAACCCTATGCTGCTGATTAAAAGATTTAAAGATTTAAAAGACATTTTCAATTTCCTTCTTTCCAAGAAAGTGAAGGAACTAGACAAAGGACATACATATGCATCATCCATGAACATGAACATGGTATGGGGATCAACTGTGGGAAGGGGCATAAAGTGGGACAAATTGGGACAACTACAAGAGTATAAACAATAAAAACTAAAAAATAAATGTAAAAAAAGACATTTTCAATTTCCTACTAATACTAAAGTAGACATAATTTGATGAATTCTTTACATCATTGATGGGATCCTGTCAAATCTTATGTTAAATTGATAGATAGGTATGATGATCAGAGAATATAAGAGTTTATTGAAAATTATTGAACTCACTACTCTAGAAATGCATTATCTTAAAATTTTCATAAATATACATACATATATGTGTTTATTATAGAATCAGATTTTATTGTGAATTATCTATACATACCTGAGCCAATAAATACTGGGGGTATTTATTAATGACACAGAATTCTGGGCCCTGTACTCTGAATTTTTAATTTAGTAGCATTGGGATGATGAGAACTGTAGTCTTACTTTTAGTAAGTGCCTATACTTTTAGTAAGTGTCTATACTTTTAGTAAGTGCCCCAAGTAAGTTTAACCCTGTATGAAATTTATCATTTTCTATTCTGCTTTGTTTACTTAATGATATAATATTTTTCCATGTTTATTCTGAAGGAAGACACTTTCTTCCAAGCCTATTGCTCTACAAACATCCTTGCAAAGATAGTCTAGAACACAAGTACTCTCAACACCTTGCTTGCAAGACAGACAGAAATACAAGAGACCTATAGACAATGTTCTATCAACCATGTCCTTCTAGTCATATTTTGTTGAGTTTTGAACATAAATGAATGTTTGATTTTGTCAAATGCCATTTCAGTATCTACAATAATTCTATGGCTTTTAACCTTCATTGCACTAATATAATGTATTTTGTTTATTTTTAGATGCTCAAAAAATCTTTCAGTCTTTGGTTGAATACCTCTTGGACATTATGAATAATTCTTTCACATTGTTATTACACGTTGATTGTTTAGTTTGTTATTTAAAAAAATTGGCACCAATGTTAATGAGGCATAGAGGGTAATATTTTCTTTTCTTGTGATATATTGTTAGATTTTTTAAATGTCGATCCCTACTGATCTCGTAAATGAGCTAGAAAATTATCCCTTCTCTATTTGTGGGCATTTATTTGTGAATAAATTTGCATAGGACTGGTATTAGTACTTCCTTTATTTTGACAGAATTCACCAACAGAGTCATTTTGGCCATTTTTAAAATGAAGACATAAAAAGCTTCAATAACTTTGCTCGACAGAAGTCTAATTTGTCAGTTTTCTGTTAAA
Organism: Tonatia bakeri; assembly: GCA_004024845.1. Classification (NCBI taxonomy): domain Eukaryota; kingdom Metazoa; phylum Chordata; class Mammalia; order Chiroptera; family Phyllostomidae; genus Tonatia; species Tonatia bakeri. The sequence goes on along the minus strand of PVIA01009885.1, from coordinate 43,340 downwards.
AAATTAATTAGGATAACATGTCTTTCTAGAAATCTATGTCTTCTAAATTATGTAATATGTTGGTAGAAAGTTGTTTATAACATTCCCTTCAGATCTATTAATTTTGACAGTTTTTATATAGGTGCAATTTTTGCATTCTCTTTTCTTCCTTGGTCTAAGTAGCTAAAATATTATCAAATTTAATTGATCATTTATAGAAACAACTTTTGTTTCACTCTTTCTTCAAGCTTTTTTATTTTACTGATTTATGCTCTGATCTTTATTTCTTTATTCTCCATTGAATTTGATTTGCTTTTCTTTTTATAGTTTCCTAAAATATAAATCCAGATTAATAAATTTCATTTTGTCTTTGTCTTCAAGTAGTATGGTTTTGATTTATCTAGATGTAGTTTCCTTTGTGTTTTTCCTAATAGAATTTCAGCATCTTGAATTAGAATGTTAATTTTTCAAAAAATCAAATTTTGGAAGTTCCATTCTTTTCTTCAAATAGCTTGCACCATTTAATTACTTTTGTCATGCTGGTATTCCTTTTACATGTGCATTGGGATTGTTATGATTGTGTGATGAGTTTCTGAGGTTCTGTTTCTTTCCTTTCAATTGCTTTTCTGTATTTTCTGTACTGGAAACTTTCTAGTATTTCATCTTCAAATGAATTGATTATTTCTTATGACATGTAAAATTCATTGTAGAGTCCATCTACTACATTTTTTATTTTGGTTGTTGTAGTTTTTAACTCTAGAATTTCCACATTATCCTTTTTTATAGCTTCAGTTTTCCAATTCAGCTTTCCTGCTCATTGAGTAGTTATATATTTTCCTTCAATTCATTTAGTTTTTATTTAACTTATTCTTTTCCTGAGTATGGGTCATATGAGCATGCCTACTATTTTTGCTGTTGCTGTTGTTGAAAGCTGGACATTTTAGAGAATATTATACCCACACTGGATTGTGTTTTATTTTTGTGAAGTCTGTTGGTTTTGTTTTAGTAACTGACTAGACTTAAACTTTGGGATCTATTTCCCCCATAGTATCTGGCCACTTATGTCTCTGCTCAGTTACTTTTAAAAAAAACACCTTGGTTTTACTTTTTAACAAGGCTTCCTAGGGGTCGCCATGTGCCTGGATGTTTCATAATCAGCCAATAATTTTGGTGGATTGTGTTCAGCTCTAAACCTTTCTTACTTTGCCAAGCAACCTGTGCATGGCTTGGGGAATGCATTCAGTTTTGCAGCCAGTTTTCATGTCTGCCTTTGTTTTTACTTTCCCTGCAATTGCTTGCTTCTTCCCTGTGTATGCGTGGTTTTCCCAGTCAGCCTGGGACATTGAGGAAGCTTATACCAGACTTCCTGAGGCTCTTTCCTTTCCAGGCTTTCCTTGCTAAAAAACATTTGTATGATTTGTTTTTCTCCTCAACAGGGATGCAACACTACCATATCTATTCTACCACTTTTATCTTGCGAAAGTATGTGTCTTTGTCTTCTATTCCAGTTTTTAGCCCATTTCATTGGCAATTCAGCTTTTTATTTTTATGGCGAAATCCATGTTGGTAAAATGGCTGTTCTTACCAACCAAATGTGGAGGTGGGTGAGTGCTGGGTGACATGGGGAGGGAACAGAGGTCAGAAGAGAGCAGCCACAGTCAAAACACCTTTCTCTATTAGTCCTGTTTGGTTTCCTTCACCTTTTCTTCAGTATCTTCCCACCATTCCCATATTTTTCTGTGTCTTTTGACATTTTCCTCATTCTGATAATTTATCCCTTGTGTTGATGTCTGCCTTCTATTTTTCTAATACCTCTTTCAACATCAATACAACTATTCCTTCATGATTCCAATCATTCTAAGAATCATTTTGTGGCAGTCTGCCTCTTTATTTCTGAATATTGAATCCTTTTTTCACTTGGGAATGGAAACTTATTTTGTTTACCTGTGTTATTTTTAATAATAAATCTCTGAGCTTTTCCCAGGTTTGTTTATGTCAGAAATAAAGTTTTTATTTATAAATGTCCCCCTCATTCATATTGTACAAACATTATGGTAAGATATTGTTGCCTGTTTGGTCCTATATCTAATTGATTATTTTATAATCTTTGAAGGCAAAGTCTCTTTGGATGTGGCTTTCAAGCCCTGCTTCATAGCTCAACTAATGGCCAAGGGCAGGTTTGGAGTTTGAGATGGCATGATAGCCTATTTGGTGTTACTAAAGGTCACAGTAAAGCAGGGGAAAGCCTGAGAGAAAGGTGGAAGACAGCACACTTGCATGAGGCTGGCAGCCCAATGGAACTGTCTGCTGGAGCACGGCTGTCAGGTGGGCTAAATGGATTTGGCAGGGGCATCTACGTCACCTGCTATGCCTTGTAAGAGCTGTCTCAGGTACAGTACTGCAAGAAAGAAAACAACCAACCTTCCTGTAATCAAACGAGAAGGACATTTTGGAGCAGAGCATGAGGAAAATCAGTGTCTCTACAGTTGGTTCCGTAATACCCCAGGTGCAAGTTCAACCTCGATCCAGCAACCAGAAGCAGCAGCAATAGCAGGTTAAAGGCACCAGGTGCTGCTTCCAACAGTTTATTACACCATTCTAGAAGCTAGACTGTGAGTTTCTGAAATCAAACAACTGCTTTTAATTCATATTGACTCTCCATCTAGCACTGAACTTGGTCATTGTTTTTAGCAGTGTCACAGAGCAACTGCTACATTCTTTACTCCAGGGCAGTCATAGTAAATTTACCTATGGCTTGGAGGGATTTTCTCACCTGCAAATCACCATACAGATACGAGGGATATTTTTCCTATTGCAGTGAACATCATAAATGTAAAGTGTTTTAGAGGAAAAATATGTTACTCTATGATCATCACAAAGCTGAAATTACATGTCTGCTGCTCGGCAATAACCTCCCAACATACACATGCACACACATACATGCACACACACCCTTTTTTATCTTTTTGGATGGCAGCAGCAGAATCTGTGAGCTCACATCTGTGAAAACATCTAACATGATAATTTGCATAAAGTGTATTCAGAAATTTCTCCACTGGAAGTGTTGGGTTATTTATTGTGGCTACTTTTAATGACCCGTGACTCCTGTTTCTCCTGCACTAGGGATCCCTGTTAATCCTCACTCTTTTATTCTATGATTTTGGCCTCTTTTCTCACCCCCAAATCACAGATAATCAATTCTTCACCTTTATTTTGTTATTATTGTTTTCTCTTATATGTCTCCTTATTTTCTCCACCATTGACATTTTCAGTTTTGCCTCTGTTTTCTTTCTGGGGTCCATTATTGAGATAACCTCTTCTCGTTTCTTGTCCTCTACATTTTCACTCCTTCCAATCATAAGTCAGTAGCTTTTCTCTCCTTAAAAGGAAAAAAAGAGCCTTTCATTCTTTCTTTACAATTTAATGCCTGGTGATTGCCACCTCACAGATATCTGATTGAGAGGAATATTCCTTTGGCCTCCAGCCTTGATATCATTTCTCTTTCCCCGCCGCAGTGTGTTATGACATGCATCGACATTTTAAACAATAACTTCATAGATTTCCACTGCAATGCTTGAAATCTATAAAATACTACAATTTACATTTTAACACAGATAGTGTAAGCCCTCTCTCTAAAGCACTTCTTGGATTCTTTTGTGATGCATTGATCCCACCCCCTGCCTACCCAGCATTCACTTACATAGCTTTTTGTACTATCCTAGTATCTTCCTTTTGTTGCAACTACTTAGGCAGATTTCCAGGTGAAAGTAAACTAAATTCCAAGTAAAGGAGAGATCTTCCTGTTTAATTGAAATTGTGATACAGTATTTCAGACATCCTACATCAAATTCAGACATTTTCACTGTATTTTAAACAAGGATTGATTTTACAATGTTGATTACAAAAATAGGATTATAAAATAAATATGAAAATGAAGTATGCCATTTCCTATCAAATAGCACATCAACTTTTATTTTCTAGCTTCTTTTCCTTATTTTTTGTATGCTTTCATCTTGGTTACCTCAATGCAAATATCAATTTCTATTTTGTTTCATTTCATATTTTTCAAGAATGTTTATCTACATTGCTATTGTACATTGCTGTTAAAATTGTCATCAAAGGATAGTATACTATTTCAGCAATTAAACATATCATTATTTAATTAATGACAGATTTAATCCTTATTTAAATTTTAATGGTTTCTATTATTAGTGTAAGTAGTAATTAAGTATACGCTGAGAAAAATAAGCATCTACTTGAATAGCTTTTAAAGACTTTTAAAATAATAAATAAATAAATATATGTTCCATACCTGTGTGTTCTCTATATTTTTCTAAAACAGTATTCCAGTATTTAGAGAAAAACAATAAAGCGTGGCTTTAAGTAAGTGACAAATGTCAACAAAGGGTGGCCTTTTCTTTCCTGTGTATAGTTAGTCTGTGTTGTAATCTCTATTGGGCCCACATTTTCTGATTCTGGGACCCTGACCCAAAAGTTATCCTGATGTTTGTAACTCTGTTTAACTAATTTGACAGCTCACTCTCTATTTCATTATTCAATTTTCTGCAGAGAAAAATAATAATGGCAGAGGCCAATTCTGATCCAGATTAGGATGCTTGTTTTATTTTGAGCTGTCCTCTCCACAACTATCTGTACATTGTGTTGTCAAAAGCCATTGGTTTCATCCCCAGTGTAAGATCTGCCCTTTGCTTCAGAAGTAATGAATGTTTCCATGTGTTTCAAATCAGCTGAAGACCTCATGGCTACTCAGGAGACTCTGAGTCCACTGTGGGTGTAGCTATAATTAAGTGGGACAAAGTGGTTGACCTGAATCGTCAAACTTCCTAAGTCTCATTTTCTATACTTGCAAAATAGAGGGATCCATGACTAGTTTCCACAGTGAATTGAAATAGAACCTGTAGTGCAATCATGGAACATTCTGGAAATAAGAAGAGCTGATCCAGAAGTGAATTGGGGAGAAGTCACCCATTATCAATGGCAAGTTTAGGACATAACAGAACATTCCAGGTTGATGGTAGATGGGCCTCCTCACTTACAGCTATAACTTTCATACATAGCCCTCTTCCACTGTCTCAGACTCCTGGCCTATGCTAAGCACACTGCTGGCACACAAACCTCCATGCCATTGTTTAGGCTTAGCACACAGCCTGCCGTGTCCTGACTCTTGTGCATGCAGAATGCCATGCTAGTTTTATTTCAAGACTTGGCTCAAACTCAGCAGTTTCCCTGAAGCTTTCCCTATTCCTGGCACCAAAATGTATTATGCCTCCCTTTATTGTTTTCCAATGTCTTGTTTGAATTGTTTCTATTTGTGTTAGAGCTTGTATCTTACCCTGTCTTTAGAATGGTTTTCTACTTCCCTATCAACTTCTCAGGCAAATAGTGTCACCTAGATATGCTTTTCTTCTCTAAATCCCTACTATGAAATTAGGTATATATAATTTTCCTTAAAATTTTTAAATTTTATTAAATTTGTTGGGCTGATATTGATTGATAAAGTTATATAGGTTTCAAGTATATGATTTTTAATAAAAGTTGGTGGACAGAATGACACAGTATTATTGGTGGATCTATAAGAGGATAGCACAAAGATTTCTTGGCTCATCATGAGTCCTTAGAAAAAAATAAAATGACTTGATTTTTCTGAAAAATTTAGTTTGTACAAACGTAATTTTTAAGAAAGGTAATGTACCCATTTTAATTTGATTCTTAATAAGACATTGATAGACTTGTGTAATGCTTCCCTGCATTAGACATAGTGAATAAAACTAGAGAAAGCATTTCTTCCATTCCTAGAAAGCATTCTGTCTCACAAGTGCTGCCTGATACTCTGAATTATGCTTGCACAAATGCTTATTTACATGTGTCAACAGAATGACATCTTCAAAGTATTTCCAGCTCTCTCAGACATTCCCAACCTAGGATGTGGAGCATGGTTATATAACTCAGAATTATGATAAAACTTTCATTTATGCGCAGAGTCTGATATGTTGTCCATGAATATTTATTTTACCAGGCTTAGTCTAAGCTCTATCTATTATGTAAAATTGCAAAGTTGTAGGCACAACAAAAATAATAAAAATAAGAAAATAGCAATGGTAACATTGTCATAAAATTTTAGAAATAATGTACTATTTCTATTTCCAATGATAAAATCACAAATTAAATTGTTGAAAAAGGCTTTTATGAAAGAAGTACTTAATAGCAAGAGGATAATATATTCATATTTTTTGGAAAGCCAATTATATAACATCAAATTTTGAAATTAAATAGTTTACTTGCTATTAATGTGATTACTTTTTTTTATATCCTATACAAAATACAAAAATTTAAGTTTAACATGTCACTAATTATTGCTAAATAGTAAGTTGCTTTACCACTTCCTATAGATAAAGCACTGAAAGTATTTGGTTTCTTTCTTCTAGGAATTGCAGAATTGACTACTCATACTTCCTTATTCCTGAAAACTTCAGCAGAACACATCTATGAGTATAAACAGTATATTAATCAAATTCTTCATCGAAGTAAAATATAATGTATATTATCAACCTCAAATCTTTCATGAATACTTTTTCATGTATCCTACATCAAAAATTATATAGGCCTAGCCCTGGCAGGGTAGCTCAGTTGGTTAGAGTGTTGTCCTATATGTCAAGGTTGTGGGTTCAATCTCCTTTTAGGGTACATACAAGAATCAACCAATGGATGCATAAGTAAATGGAACAACCAAGTGATGTTTCTCTCTCTTTGTCTCTCCCTCTCTCTCTAAAATCAATAAAAAATAATATATAAGTCTTATAGAACAATGTTTTCTTTTATTTATTCATCTATTCATTAATCAATGTGTCCATCAAATCACCAGTGATTTTATGGTATTATGTGTTAGGATGGTTATAGTGCTGGATAAAGCATAGAAGTCATGGCTTCTGAAGGTGGATTACATGATGCTTAAGAATAGATAAAATTAAATTATCATTGTTTCTATTTCTAGCAATAAGGCTGACTAGATGTTTAGAAAAAAAATGCTCCAAAGTAGTGATCCTAAACAAAGTAAATATTATGTATGTTTTTTATAAATAATATGGTTAGTTGGTGTCAATCAGAAATGGTAAGAATACACGAACCCAAAATGGAGACCAGAGCAGTAGGGGCATCTGCCATACTTATGGCCTATAGCCTCAATTTGGCTACTGTCATAGACAGGGGAAAAATTCTAAGCTTCAAGAAAGATGAGAGATCTGAATGGAAAGATTTGTGTGAAGCCAAGATTCCTGAAGGGCAGCACTGTCAGTAGGTGAACTAAAACACACACTCCATAGAGGTAGAAAACTGAGAAGTGTACTGGGTTAATCTTTGCTCCAAGTAAGATTAAAAATGAGTCTCCCCTGAAAATGATGGTCACAAGTTCACATTTAAGTGGGCTAAGGAAATAATTCACACAACCTCTGCATTCTGGTAAAAGTCAAGGAAGAAATTTAGTTTTTTTAAAAGGATTTTCTTTTTTTAGAATATATTTATTTATTTATTTTTATAGAGGGAAAGGGAGGGAGAAAGAGAGGGAGAGAAACATCAATGTTTGGTTGCCTTTCGTGTGCCCCCAACTGGGGACCTGGCCCACAACCCAGGCATGTGCCCTAGACCAGGAATCAAACCTGTGACACTTTGGTTCACAGGCTGGCACTCATTCCAATGAGCCACACAAGCCAGGGCAGAAATTTAGTTTTAAATGATCCCAAGTTGAGGTTTACATAGGTCCTTGGAAGAAGTAAACACAAATCCTTTACCACATCACAAACAATTACAATAATGTTTTAAAGTACAAACTCAAAACCAAAACACTAAGCATAGAAGGACACAAAAACTATGAATACGATCCAGCATAAAGAACAGGGCAGCAGACCCCTTAATACCAGACCCCCTAATACCAAAGATAGAATATTCAGATTCAGAATGAAAGAAAATTAAAAAATAAATTAGTTTAATATTTCTAACAAGATAAAAAAGGAACTTCAAGAATAATGAAGACACAGAGGACTATCAAAGTTGACCAAACAGATTTCAAAAAAGAGTTAATAATAGAAAATAGCAATGTAACAACTGGGTTAAACACCAGATTGGATATATTTCAAAAGAATTTATGAACCAGAATATAAATATGAGTAAATTGTTCAGAATGCAACCTAGAGATATGAAAAGATAGTAAACATTACAAAGATATAAGAAACATGTAGAAAAGGCTAAGATGTTCCAATGTATTAAATACAAATTGTGATAACAGGGAAAATGGCCAAAAAGCCATATCTGAGGAAATTTTAAAGACTCCATTTTTTAGAATGAGGAAGCTAGGAGAAAAAGTCAATGTAGAAACATTACACTAAAACTGAAGAAAACCAAAGAGAAAGAATTTTGTAAAGTAGCCATGAAGGTAAAACAGAATTCCTATAAAGAAAAGACAATTTGGTTGATGTCAAATTATTTAATTTTCTTTATTGGACCTCAGATGGCAGAGGGTGTTGTCATAGTTATAATGAAACTTTATTATGAATTGTCCATCTAAAACTCTTTTTTATAAATTATTTATTTTTATTCCCATTCTCCTACCCTATAGGTAGGAGAAAAATATATTTAATAATATATATTTATATTTAATAATTATAATTAAATTATATATTTAACAATATAATTAAATTAAATTATATAATATAATTTAATTATATATTTAATATATAATATATTTAATAAATATATATTTAATAAGCAAGTTAAAAATTATTCACACAAAATATTTTGTGTGAATAATTTTTAACTTGCTTATAAGTATTCTTATAAGCATGTAAAGAACTTAGCAATTTTCTTAAAAAATTTTAATAGTTTTCTTGTTGCTCTTTTCGGTGTTTACATGATCATATCATCTGACTACAGTAACAAGTTTTCAAGTTTTCTCACAATCTCTCTCTCTCTGTTTCTTCTCTTAAAAAATTATTTTCATCAGACTGTCAGCTGATTTCTCAAAAGAGACCTTATAGGCAAGAAGGGGCTGGAAAGAAGTATTCCAAGTTGTGAAAGACAAGGACCTATATCCAAGATTGCTCTATCCAGCAAAGCTTTTATTTAGAATGGAAGGGCAGATAAAGTGCTTCCCAGATAAGGTCAAGTGAAAGGAGTTCATCATCACCAAGCCCTTATTTTATGAAATATTAAAGGGACTTATCTAAGAAAAAGAAGATAAAAAACATGTATAGTAAAATGACAGCAAACTCACAATTATTAACAACCACACCTAAAACAAAAACAAAAACAAACTAAGCAAACAGCTAGAACAGGAACAGAACCACAGAAATGGAGATCACATGGAGGGTTAGCCACAAGGGAGTGGGGGGATGAGAGAGGGGGAAAAGATACAGAGAATAAGTAGCATAGAAGGTAGAGAGAAAATAGATGGGGGGAGGGCAAGAATAGTATGGGAAGTATAGAGGCTAAAGAACTTATGACACAGACATGAACTAAAGGGGGGGAATGTGGATGGGAGGGGGTGTGCAGGGTAGAGGGGGAATGAAGGGGGGAATGGGACAACTGTAATAGCATAGTCAATAAAATATACTTAAAAAAAAAAGAATATTGTTCCATAAAAAGGGTAGGCAAGCTATAACCAAATTAACTACTCCTTATTAATAATATTAGGTAGTTTCCAAACAGGTTATTTTGTTGTGTTTTGAGTTTTGCAATATAAAGAATTCTGATATTAAAAAAAGAATTTAGCAATTTGCTGGATATAATTTTAATAAAAATAGAAATAGCATTTGTTCATACTACATGAATAGGAAATTATAATAAAACATATTACATTAGATAAACATAAATATATTAATGTTATAGAAATTAATTTATTCCATAACACATAACATTTGTGGGAAGAAAAAACTAAAATGGCAAAATCATAGGTGATCTAAATGGAGGAAAAGCCCTCATTCACAGGGCATCTTACTATAAAAAATATATTAATTATTTCCAAATTCATGTAAAAATTCAATGTAATCTCAATAAACCATTTTGTTGCATCTATTTCATAATTTTTATAAAATCAGCAAAAATTATTTCAGTACTTATATGGAATAAAGAAGGCCTAAATATAAAGATAACCATTGAAAAGATGAAAGATGAGGACTTGATCTACAAGTCATTAAAACATAATTCAAAGAATAGTAATAAAAACATTATTTTATTAACACAGTAAAAACAAATAGATTTGTTTTTAAATAGAAGGCCTTTCATGAGACTCATCTGTACAGGTGTTAACATACCATGTAGATGATGTTCCTAATCAACTGGGACAAGACCGACTATAGAGGGCAGGAACATTGACTCATTAGAAGACAGAAACACAAACTTTGATCTGTACCTACTACCAACCACAGAGATAAACTCCTAATTGTGTGCATATACATATGTATGTATGTGTGTGTATATATATAGATATAATAAAGTAAAATGAACAAAACTAAAGAAAAAGTCAGTCAATATCAGTGACTTGGGGATCCCTGTTCTGCCTCCTGTTGCCCTAGGTGTTGCTCACCAATTTCTGCATCACCATGACCTTCCCTCCACATCTCCTCTCTCTTACTCCTCTGAAGACAATAACAGCCTGCTTAGAGATTATGTATGAGAAAGGGCTGGTCAGAGGAAAGCAGCCAACCACCAAGAAAGATATCCAAATTCATTTCAACTTGGGAATACTATAGCAATTGTAACCTACCACTGTTTTAGTCTGTAGTACTTTATAAACAAATCATGAGAAAGGAAAATTTCCCAAACCTGGGCTGAGACAATGTTTTTGCTTGACATATTCATGTCTAGAAAGTTATTATTATTTCTAATCAAACACTTGAGTAAAATTTTGATATACCTAAATGAGATTAAGAAATTCTGAGAAGTTAAGGTTGCCCATCCAGCTGAGTAAAACTCATAAAATATTTTTAAAAGAGATATGTGTGTTTTAATCTATTCTAAAAATAATTATTTAACAACTATTCTTTCATATGAAATATCTTTCCAGGATAGAAACCTTTGAACTGTTTTTAAGGAGCCTCTTTTCTCATGAAAAGTTTGCAAAAACAATTGACATGTGCTCATGTAAATCTATTTGTCTGAGGAGTTTGAATGAACAGGAACAGCAAATTTAAACAATATGAATTGTTTTAAGGGAAATGTTAGTATGGGGCTGCTACATTAGTTTAACGTAAAGAACATATACACTGAAATCTATTCTATGGCTGGAACCATTGTGGGAAATGAGAGGCCCAAAGATAAACAAGCAATCTTTCAATTCAAGAAGCTTACAGAGCAGTACAGTAGATCACAGCTGAACTGGACCTTTGGTTTCATTTCCTCAAGTGGAAACCAGACATGAAGACTAAGAAGAGAGAAGCTGTCTGAAAGATAGACAGACTTTATGCCCTCATGCCCACTACTGAGAAGCTGCATACATTCTCCTTTTGACCTCAGTGGCAGCCTATATTTAAACATTTATCTATAGTTTTTGTGTTCTTTGACCTATCCTGGATACTCAGTTTTTTAGCCACCCAGGAAAAGCCATAAAATTTATATATGATCCCAATAGGAAACTGCATTTAATTACCCAATGTGCTATGCTCAAATCATTCATCAAAATAGCTTGTAGCCTCTTAATTGTTATTTCCTTTGTGTCCACTCCAGAAATAAAGTATTAAATGCTGGTTGATTATATTGCCGACTCAGAAGGTAGAGTTTTTTTATGTGCAATTTTTTAGTTAAAAAATAAAATCCCAAAATAAAAGAGAGACAGGGTATGGACTTAACTTAAGCTGTGGATGGCACCAATATGTCAGCTAAGATGTGGTCTATTTATTCTGATTAGTTCCCTTCAAAGTAAAGAAGAATTTTTATTTTTTTTTCTGCCATGCTACAATGGGTTAATGCCAATATAGTAACTATTTGTACCCCTCTCCCAAAAAAAGAACAGATATTTATTTAGGACACCTAGATGAAATTTTTGGTTCTTCATAATTTTTCAAGTGCTGGAGGAGATCATACTAACTAGCTGGTCATATCAAATTCAATCTGACAGACTCACTGTGAAAATGAAGTCTATATTTTATATAATATTTACAATATAAAAATTTCAGGCATTATAATTATACAATCTAAACTACTTTACTTAAAGGAAAACTGATTCTGAGCACGCAGACCTGTCCAATATCTCATGTCAACAAACATAGGTGACTCTAAAGTCACTCAAGGCATTGTGGGAATGAAAGAAAAGGAGGGTCTGAGTAAGCTAAAGTAAATGTGAGCTGGAGCAAATATTTAATCTGATATATTTTAAAGATCATTTTAATTTTTTGAGCTATTACTCCACAAAGATTTGCTGTATGCCCTGTAAGAGAAAGTACATATACAGTAAGAATTTTAAAGTCATTCTATTATTATAGTATTTATAATTACATCTTGATTTTTGCTGGAAAATTTGTTTATTGTAATGAAAATTAATGTAATGATTGAAAATGATTCAATGGAGTAAGCAAAGTATTCTTTTATTAAAGTAAGGAGATTGGTCTCTTTTATCATTTATATTACTGCATGATTATATCATGTTTCATAAGTGCTCAGAGTATCATATGAAAACAACTTAAAGTGTTCAGTGCTTATTTTTATTTAACTGAATGTTCAACATCAAATAATTTATATCAATCAAATATTTATCAAAGATTCACGAAGAAAACAAGACTAGGTCATAAATAAAATCTCAATCATTACCAAAGGTTTTCAATGGCACAGACTGTGGTCTGTGTTTTGTTAAAAATGTATTTAATTTACAAATCAATAACAGAATTTGTACTTAACTCACATATATTTGAAAATTAAAAAAATATTCAAAATAACTCATTATTCAAAGAGAAAATCATAATAAAAATTACAAAATATTTGGTATTGAATAGTATTTGAAACATGGTGTATACAACTAATTAAAATTATTGAACACTTACATTTAATAAAGAAAAACTAAGACTCAATGAGCCAAGTACCCATATCACAAAGTTAAAATGAAAATAGAATTAACTGACAAAAATACTGCCCTAAGAAATAATGCCACACTAAAGAAGATCAAAAACAAATTTAAAAAGTGTGTGTGTGTGTGTGTGTGTGTGTGTGTGTGTGTTATCTCCTGCAATCTACTCTCTTGGCAAAGTTCCAATATTCAATACAGTATTATTAACTACAGCCATCATGCTGTGTATTATATCTCTGGACTTATTCATCTTACATAACTGCAACTTTGTACCTTTGACTGAGAGCTCTCATTTCCTCTAAAGTCTCACCCCTATTAAAACCCTAGTTCCCCTCTCTGCTTCTTTGTATTAGACTTTTGTAAGATTCCACATATGAGTGAGATCATGCAGTGTTTTCCTCTCTGCATCTGGCTTATTTCACTTAGCACAATGATCTCTAGACTATAGTAATTACATCACTATGTACATGTATTATCAAATCATCATGTTGTCCACTTTAAATATAAGAATTTATAGTGGTTTCTTGTGAGTTTACTTCTGACAAAGATAGAGTAATTCCCTAATGAAACTACAAAAGAAAAAAAGAAGAGAAGGAAGAATGAAGGCAGAAAGGGAGAGAGGGAGGCAGGAACATAACATTACAAATAAGAGTTTGCAAGACACTGGAAACCAATGTAATGAGCACAATTATAGTGACTGCTATACCTTATGGCCTTGAGAGAGTTTCCAGCCTGCAGCACATGGAAGAGGTACTCAGGTAGAGCAAAAAGATTACCTGGATTGACAAGATGGAGCTGAGATTTTGGGGAGAACAGGAGGCCAGAGTTCACATAATACAGCAATATAGAAGAAAGCACAATACAGAGAGAAAACTCTGGAAATCTGTAGGTGAGTGTCCTCAAGTAATCAGCAGAGTACTAATCAGCCTGTGTGTGTAAGGAAACCACCTATAGGCAGACAAAGGACCACATAATTAAGAATAATGGAACATTTTCAAAGATAGACCACATGATATGACACAAAACAAGCCACAACAAATCCAAGAATATTGAAATCATATCAAGCATTTTCTCAGATCACAATGGCTTGAAACAAGAAACCAACCTCCCCCAAAAAAACTCAAAAACAACCAAATCCATTGAGACTGGATAACAATGAACGGGTAAACAATGAGATCAAAGAAGAAATCAAAGTGTTTCTGGAAACAAATGAAAATGAATACACAACAACCCAAAACCTATGGGACACAGAAAAGGCAGTCCTGAGAGAGAAGTTCATAGCAATACAGACCTACCTAAAGAAGATAAAAAAATTTTAAATAAATCACCTAACCTTAAATATACAAAAACTAGAGGAAAAACAGCAAACAAAGCACAGAATGAGTAGAAGAAAGGAAATAATCAGAATCAGAGAAGAATTAAATGACATAGAGACTAAAAGAATAACTCAAAGGATCAATAAATCCAGAAGTTGGTTCCTTGAAAATATAGGCTTTAACCAGACTCAATAGGAAAAACAGAGAGAGGACCCAAATAAATAAAATCAGAAATGAAAGAGAAATTACAACAAATACTACAGAAAAACAAAATATCATAAGAAAACCTGAGTGAAATGGACAAATTTCTAGAAACATATAATCCTCCAAAACTGAGTCAAGGAGAAGCAGAAAGCCTGAATAGACCAATATCAGTTAGTGAAATTGAAGCACTAATAAAAAAAACCCCAACACAAAAAGACCTGAACCAGATGGTTTCACAGGAGAATTTTACCAAACAGTTAGGGAAGAATTAATCCCTATCCTTCTCAAACTATTCCAAAAAAATCCCAAAGAGGGAAATTTCCCAAACTCTTTTTATGAGTCCAGTATTATCCTAATTCCAAAACCATATAAAAATACAACAAAGAGAGAGAACTCCAGGCCAATATCGCTGATGAACATAGATGCTAAAATCCTCAACAAAATATTGGAAAACCACATCCAGTAATACACTAAAAAGATCAGACACCATGATCAAGTGGGATTTATCCCAGGGATGCAAGGATGGTACAACATTCACAAATCAATAAGTGAAATACATCACATAAGTAATATCAAAGACAAAACCACATGATGATATCAATAGGTGCAGACAAAGCATTTGATAAACTATAGTACTTATTCATGATAAAAACACTCAGCAAAGTGGAAGTAGAGGGAGTATACTTCAACATAATAAAGGCCCTGTATGAGAAACCTACAGCCAACATCATACTCAACAGGCAAAAACTAAAAGCTTTCCCACTAAGATCAGGCACAAGACAAGGGTGTTTGCTTTTACCACTTCTAATCAACATAGTATTGGAAATTCTAGCCACAGTGATCAGACAAGAAAAAGAAATAAAATGTACCAAATTGGAAAGGAGAAAGTAAAACTGTCATTGTTTGCAGATGACATGAGAGTGTACACAGAAAACCCTACAGACTCCAACAAAAAACTATTCAAACTAATAAATGAATTTGGCAAAACAGTGGGATACAAAATCAGCATTCCAATATTGAAGGTGATTTTGTACACCAACAATGGAATATCAGAAACAGAAATTAGGAAAAAATTCTATTTACTATAACAACAAGAAAAATAAAATACTTAGGAATAAACTTAACCAAGGAGGTAAAAGACCTGTACTCAAAAAAACTACAGAACTCTGAAGAAAGACATCAAAAAAGACACAAATAAATGGAAGCAAATGCCATGTTCAAGGACAGGACAAATTAGCATCGTTAAAATGTCCATACTACTCAAGCAATTTATAGATTCAATGCAATCCCTATCAAAGTAACAATGACATATTTCACAGATATAGAACAAATATTTCAAAAATTTATATGGAACCATAAATGACCCTGAATAGCTGTAGAGATTTTAAGAAAGAAGAACAAAGTAGAAGGCGTGACAACCCTGATATTGAACTATATTACAAGGTCACTGTAATCAAAACAGTCTGGTACAGGCACAAAGACAGACACATAGACCAGTGAAATAGAATAGAGAGCCCAGAAATAAACCCATTTCAATATGTTTGGTTAAACATTAATATTGGCAAAGGGGAGAGGAACATAAAATGGAGTAAAAATAGCCTCTTCAACAAATGGTATTGAGAGATATGGTCAACTACATGCAAAAAAATGAAACTTGACCACCAACTTACAGCATACACCAGAATAAACTCCAAATGGATAAAATACTTAAATATAAATCATGACACCATAAAAGTTCAAGAGGAAAACATAGGCAGGAAAACTTCAGATATTCCATGCAACAATATTTTAACTGATACATCCCCTAGGACAAGGGATATAAAAGAAAGCAAAAACAAATGGTATTACAACAATTTTAAAAGCTTCTGCACTGTAAAAGAAAACATAAAAAAAAATGGAAAAGGAACCAACTGTATGGGAAAACATATTTGCAACTGATACCTCAGACAAGGGTTTGATCTCCAAAATATATAAATAACTCACATGACTCCACACCAGGAAAACAAACAATCCAATTTAAAAATGGGCAAAGGACCTGAACAGACACTTCTCTAAGGAGGACATACAGAGGGCCCATAGACACATGAAAAAATGCTCAAGGTCACTAGCCATTAGAGAGATGCAAATTAAAACCACAGTGAGATACAAATTCATGCCAGTCAGAATGGCCATCATTAATAAATCAACAAACAACAAATGCTGTTGAGATTCTGGGGAAAAGGGAACCCTAGTGCACTGTTGGTGGGAATGCAGATTGCTATAGCCATTGAGGAAAACAGTATGGAATTTCTTCAAAAACTAAAGATGGAACTGCCTTTTGATTCAGCAATCCCACTGTTGGGAATATTTCCTAACAATCTTTAAACACCAATTCAAAGTATCCTATGTACCCCAATGTTCAGAGCAGCATTATTTAAAATAGCCAAGTGCTGGAAACAGCCTAAATGCCCATCAGTAAATGAGTGAATCAAAAAACTGTGGTACATTTACACAGTGGAAAACTACACAGCAGAAAGAAAGAAGGAATTCCTACCTTTCAGGACAGCATGGATGGAACTGGAGAGCATTGTGCTAAGTTAAATAAGCCAGGTAGTGAAAGACAGATACCATATGATCTCACCTATAAGTGGAACCTAATCAACAAAATAAAGAAATGAACAAAATAGAATCAGAGACACTGAAATAAAGAACAAACTGACAGTGACCAGAGGGGAGTGGGAGGGGGATAACAAGGAAAGAAGGTGAAGGGGCAAGGCAAAGAACATGAATAGAGGACTCCTGGGCATGGACAATGGGTTGGATTGACTATTGGACTGGGGGGCATGGGAGAGCAATGATGAAAAGGGCAGGGCAACTGTAATTGAGCATCAATAAATAAAAAAATTAAAAAAGAGAGTAAAGGTAACAGTGCCTATTGCCCACACAGAGTCAAAAACAGCACCTAGTCTTACAAGCCATACTAGATAATGGGACAGTGGGTAATTCAAAGAGGTATCTTGTTTCAATAGTGAGAAATAATTATCTGTAAAATAAGTATATCAAAAAAGTACCACAGACTAAAAAAAAAGAAATTTTTCCAAGGAACTTAACTGCATCCTATAACAAAGCTCAAGAAGATTAATAAGAATACATAAAAAACAGGTAGAACCCCACCAGGTAAAATTCACTATGTCTGACATCCAATCAAAGTTTACTAGTCATGTCAGAGAGGTAACCAAATATAACCCATAATAAGAATAATTAACATATCAAAACTAATGCAGAACTGAAGCAGATATCAGAATTATTAGAGAACATTTCAAAAGTTACAATAATTGTGTTTCATATGTTTAAAAAGTTAAGTAGACTTATTGAAGATAAAAAAATAAAAATTTGAGAGATGAGAACTATAATGTTTAAGATGAAAATTACACTGGATGGAACTGATGGAAGATTATACATTACATAAATAATAGGTAATAAATGTTAAAGTATAACATGGGAACTATTCAATAGGAAGCACAAGAGAGAAAAACCAACTAATAAAATCAAGAGTGTCGTGAGTTCAGCTGTATGACAACTTCAAATGTCCTAATGCACATTGAAGTGAAATCCCCAAAGTGGAGGGAGAGAGGGAAATAAAAAAATATTTGAGAAACAGTGACCACAATAAAAAAATCAAATACAGTGAACTTATCTTCTTACAAAAGTAAAAATATAATTTAATAGAGACAGAATAATCTTACCATCTAATTGTGCTAAAAATATTGAACACCATTTACAAAAGAGTAACCCTTGAGATATGTCTCACACCTTAATTAATAAAAAGTCAATACAGATTACAGCCCTAATGGTAAAATGTAATACTAAAACACCTTTAGAAGAAAACAGCAGAAAAATCTACAAGTGCTGGGTCTGATTAGAACTTTTTACATATCATTTCAAAAGCATATTCATAAAAGAACATAGTAATTAATTAAACTTTACCAAAGCTTTGATCCATGAAAGACATTTTTAAGAGAACAAAAAGACAAGACATGGGTGTAAAGAGAGTGTTTGTAAATTATACATCTGCTGAAAGACAGAAAATATAAAGTATATCCAGTATATCCAGAAAATATAAAGAATACTTAAAATGAAACAATAGAAAACTTAATAAAATTGTAAATCTGAATTGGCTAACTACCAAAAAGATACATAATTTGAAAATAAACATATGAAAAGATGCACTGATCATTAGGTACTAAAAAATCACAAAGTTAAAACAGAATTATTATTTTGTTATTTATAGTTAAACAATTTATTTCATCCACAATTCCACACATGAACAGAAGAAATCAGACCAACATCTATGAGTTTCTTTTTATGGGCCTCTCTGAGCGGCCAGAGCAGCAGCCTCTCCTGTTAGGGCTCTTCCTGGGCATGTCCCTGGCCGCTGTGCTGGAAAACCTGCACATCATCCCAGTCACTGGCTCTGACATGCACCTCCACACCCCTTGGCACATCTTCCTAGCCAACTTGTCCTTCTCTGACATTCGTTTCATCTCTACAATAATTACCCAGTTGCTAGATAACATTGGCTCAGGAAGTAAACTGATTTCTTATGGCGAAGGTCTTATACGACTCTATTTCTTTGGCCTGTTTGCAGATCTGGACAACTTTCTCCTGGCTGTGATGGCACCTGACTGCTATGTGGCCATCAGCTATCCCCTCCATTATGCCATGACCACGAACTCCCAATGCTGTATCCTATTGATGGCTGGGTCATGGGTGGTCACTACCCTCCATGCCCTAGTGCATACCCTCCTAGTGACCAGGCTTTCCTTCTGTGGCCTCAATATCATACTCCATTTCTACTGTGATCTGGTCCCCCTCCTGAAGCTAGCCTTCTCCAGTACTTATGTGCATAACCTGATGTTCATCCTTGTGGCAGGAACACTGCTAAATGGACCCCCTGTCTGCATCCTTACATCTTACTTTTACATTGCATTGGCTATTCAAAGAATTGATTCCCCAAAGGGTAAGCAAAGGACCTTTGCCAACTGTTTCTCCCATCTCTCTGTGGTCTCTCTATAAAGCAGAATTATTATATACCACTATACGAGGCCTGTCCAGAGGGCATCCAGCCATGTAATCTGAAAACAGAGACATTTATTGAAGAATCAAGAAACATTGTACATAGAGCAATGACTCCTCAGACCCTTTCAAAGTAGGCACCTTGGGACCTCACACAGTTCTCCCAGTCGCCATCAGCTGCCCCATTGTATTTTCCTGAATCTCATCAATGGTCTCAAATGTCTTCCCTTTCAAGGGTGATTTTAGTTTGGGAAAAGCCAGAAGGCACAGGGCATTAAATCTGGGCTGTAGGGGGTGCTGAGTCACCTGGGTGATTTGATGTTTCACAAAAAAACTCTGCATAAGATGTGACACATGAGCGGGCACATTGGAGTTAGTGATGAAACTGCCAATCATCAGTTGCTCATAGCTGCAGCCTTCTGAATCATCCAATTAGATTCCATTCAAGCTTAACACAAAATTTGATAGAGATTTATTGCTATACTTGCTCATTTTGAATGCTACATCCATATGGTACACAAGCTCACTCAACAGTGTCTACTGTGCCCACTGACTAGTACAGTGAAGTCGTCACTGTTCACACATGCACATTCCAGTCCACTCTGACTTGGCTACCAGGTTACATCAGTTTGCACAAACCTTCCTCATTGTATTAGCAATGGCTGGACTTTTCCCGCACAGATCTCATACACTTATTAGAATTGCTAAAATAAATAATTTGGTAATTTTAGGTGGTAGTAAGAAAATAGAGCAATAAGAACTCCAATCACTGCTGATCAGAACACAAAATATTGCAACTTTACAAAATAGTTTGCCAGTTTTTTAAGCTTACACTTACTATACAACTGAGCATTTGTACTCATAGAAAATTACCTACACAAACTGGAGATTTATGTTGGCACAATAACTTACACACAAAAGTTTTTTAACACCCTTATTCATAATGGCCAAAAGCTAAAAACAAATCAAATGCCCCTGAACAAGAAAAATTGATAAACTATGGTATTCCCACATAATGCACTTAGAATAAAAAAGAAACATCTATTGATTCATGTACCCAAATAGGTGAATCGTAAGTGCTTTTTATTAGTAAAAGAATACAGACATAAACACCTGAATTGTACATGATTCTATTTGTATGGAATTCTGGAAAAGGAAAAAAGATAGTGATGGGAAACAGATCAGTTGTTCCAACTTTTCAGCATAATGAACAGTTCCATACGGTACTGTGGTGGTGGCATGTGCATGCCTCTTAACTGTCAAAATCTGCAGAACTTCACATCACTAAGAGTAACATCCACTATATGCAAAATTTAAAAAAATCCCATAAGGTGTTGGAGGAAGCCAGAATAGGATGCGGATTGTTTAAACGTGCCTGTACTATAAATGTATGACATAACCTCACTGAAGAAGAAGAAAGGAGATGGCATAAAAAACTTTGAAAACCCTTGTTTTGCCAAGATATTATAAGGCAAAAATGGGGGGAAATGTCTGTAAAACACATTTTTAGTACTCTTTAAAAGTGCCAAGATCATGAAAGGCAAGGACAGACCACGAAACTGTCAGAATGGAGGATGCTAAAGAGACAGGATGACTGACTGCAATACGCAGTCTCCTGGATTGGACTCTGGAGCACAGAAGAACAGGGGGAAAGATGGCCAAATCTGAATAAAGTCTGTAGTTTAGTTAATAGTATTGTACAAATATTAATTTTTTAAATTGTGATAAATGTATCATGGCTATGTAAGATGTAAACATTAGGGGGAACTTGATTAAGGGAGTGTAGGAATCTGGAGGGGCAGCTTGGGGTCAGTTTGTGAAGGTTTTGTTTATTTGTTTTTGTTATTTTTAATGACAAGCTAACAAGGTTGTTTTCTATTCAGGAACCAAATAGGCAGAGTGAGTTTCAGTAGGAAAACAGTATGACTATTTCTTAGCTTTCACTTTTATCTTTAAAAATTTTTTAAAGCCTTTTTAATTTCTTAAAAAAATATTTATTTTTAGAGAGAGGGGGAAAAAAGGAGAAAGAAAGGGAGAGAAACATTGATGTACAAGATATACATCGATTGGCTGCCTCTCACACGCCCCCAACTGGGGACCTGGCCTACAACCCAGGCATATATCGGGACTGGAAATTAAGGTTGTGACCTTTCAGTTCACAGGTCATCACTCAATCCACTGAGCCACACCAGCTAAGGCTACTTTTATTTACTTTTTTAAAAGATCACTCTTACTGCAATAGGGAATGCGGAGTTAGGAAGACACACAATAGAAATAAGTTATTTTTAAAAATGACAACACGAAGATTTTTACTTATCTGGTCCTCATGGGATTAGTTTTGATTCTAGTACAGGGTCATTACAAAGTTCCAGGGAATGAAAGCATATTAAGGCTGAGATTTTAGAGATCCAATTGAAACATCTTTACAAACCGGAAGCCAAAGCCTAAAGGGGTAAAGACGTGGCTTCAAGATGAGCAGGAGATAATAACCAGTGTTCGTGACTCCTGGTCCAGTGCTCTTTCAACAACAGCACCTGCCAATTAGGCAGAAATGAGGACTGACCACAGGGCTGCATTTCAGGCTGATGATCTGTGTCAAAGCCCAGGAGGAGGCTGACTGGAGGCCAGGGTTTGGGGACCCACCTAACAAGCAGTACAGTGGGAATGGGCAGACTGCCTGGACAGTTGCTCCTCTTGCTGACTGCTAGAGGGACATGATATTATTACTGCTGATTTATATTTGGTGAGTGAGGCTTTTAAATACACATCTATACTTTACATGTATTCTTTTTGCCTGCTTAGCACACTTGATCTTTTCTCTCAGAAGCAGTAATTCTCTTTTCCTTCTTTTTGGGAATTGCTCCTCATGGACTCTCCAAGTTTCTGACAGGGATGCTAGTCATAGTGGCCTGCCCCTCATGTCTAGGCTTAGCACTCGAAGTGGAAAAGCAAAGCACTACACCTCCCTTGATACCTAATCTATGACAGACAAGAGTTCTTCCCAAGACTTTCCGGAATTAGAATTGAATGGATGGCCTCTCTTCTTCCCGGGCATCTGACCTATAAGTACATGATACGAGTCCCACTGGTAGTTATGCCTCCCGCCATGCAGAGTAACCGATATCTTGGGTTCCCCCCAGGGGTAGACCCTGAGACAAGGGTGCCAGGGAAGCTAGTTTATTTGGCAAGTAAAAGGAACACCAATAGGGGAGTGTGATAGTGACCCGGGGAAGAAAAGGAAGGCAATGTAGGGAAAGTGACAGAACTGGTTACTGCTGTGGATGATGCACAACCCAGAATGATATTTTAAAAATTTACAGCAGTGAAATTGAGGACTTCTGAACTGAGATGCATGTGCTGGCCTTTGGAGAACACTGTCTCTCTTGCTCTGAGGGAAAACAAATCATAAAAGATTACTTAGTAAAGATGGAATCAGAACAAGAGGGCACCTGACCCATTGGATTCCAGTATATAATGGCTTCAGGCTGGGCAAGCAGGGGCCACCATCTGCACAACAGAGAACACGAGCCCTGGCCCCGTGACTTACCAAGCTGGGGAGTCCAGTCATGCTTCCCCTGGGCAGCTCTGAGGCCAGACCCATTTCTGCTCTCAAACCCCTCAGACTCCCGTCTGTCTGTCTGTCTCTCTCCCTAATAATTCCCACTCATAGGTGATTACTATGTATCTGGCACATTTCCAAAGAGTGTAACATGCTTTATCATATTAGTTAATCTTCCAAGTGGCCTCATGACTTAGGCACTAGTAGCATTGCCCTCTTAGAGAGAGGAAGCTGCTGTGTTGGAAGGTATTCTGGCATGGCATGTGTTTATGTGTTGTTTAGTGGTTTGGAATATTTTTTTAGGTATCGACAGCATATCCTACCATTTCATTCAACATTGACTCTCACCTTTACTTTTTATTCTACCCCTTTATTTCTCTCCCAAATGCATTCTGTTCTGCTTCTGACATGCCCCATTTTACACAAAGTAGGTTGTAAAGAGCACTTGATATAGAGTCTTAAGGGACTCGACTCTGAGACAAGTCTGTTTTACTAACAGCCTTTTAAACTAAGGCATTTTCCATCTCTAAGTTGAAGATCATGCTCAGCATAACCCACCTCATACATCAAATATAGTCACAAATGTAAACTGACAATTGCTTTAAAATTAAGGTGTTGTGTAAACGGGAAAGGGAATGTGTGGAAGTACAGAAGGGTGGGGTGGGAGAGGCAGTATGGCAGGGCTTGAGCTCCCATTCCAGGCTTGGGAGGTTGTGCAAAACAAGTTGTGGAGCAGGCCAGTGACTCTGTAAGCTGGAAAGTGGTTTACAATTACTGAGGTTTGAAGAGGATCTGCTGAAGTGTTTTCCGAAAATTGTTGACTAAGTACTTTATCGATCCTCATGTTTTCAACCTGCACACATGTATCGTGCTTAGCAGCATCTCGGCAAAAGCTTTAGTTAATTACCCACTAATTATAACATCATTAAATGGCTACAATGAGGCAGCCATATAATTATGGAGCAAAAAGCTCTGAGCAATTACAAGGCTGAACATATTGGTTGATTACAATAAATCTCAGTTCATTGTTGATATTTGTCACCTGCTAATGTATCTAATTTCTTGATGTATGTGATAAATCATATGTAGCCTAGGAAACAGAGCATTTGGAGAGAAAGCCCGATTTAAGAAAGACATAAGAACATACATGCAATGAATTGGATGATAAGGTCACTTTTGTTTGTCTAACATCATGCAGTTTTAGGTGACTGCTCTAGTGGTTCTTGGTTTGCAGGGCCACCCAGTGTATGAGGGGAGACAGTCTTGTGTGTACAATGCAGTGAGTTAGCTTTGGTAGAGATGAACGCAGAATGTTATAGGAGCTTAGTGGGACAGTATATTGATGGAACATTGGAGATGTTCCAGATCTTCATAAAAATAATAATATTCGAGATCTATTTTTGAATGATGAAAATATTGCCAATTGTACAGGGGAGAAAGGGAGTCTTTGAAAACAAATAGTTTTCAGTAAGGCTGTTAGTCAATCAGCAAAACACATATACAAAGAAAATGATACTTTTTTGTCGTATTTCCCTAAAAATTACATTCTAGCTTAATGTAAACAGAAGCAGGGATCTTGATAGTTACAAATGGAGAAAACTGCCATGAAAACCTAGTTTTAAGTATTTTGATTCTCTCCAGCACATCCTGGTTCCTGAAGTAACACCTTTGTGTTTCTGGAACAATCTTTCATTGATTGTTCCAAATCCTATAATTGACCTTCATGCTTGGGACAACAAAGGAGCCTTGAGTCAATCTGGGAAAAAATTATGAATCTAATTAGGTAATTGTGGAAAACTTACTTTATATTTTCACATTGCCTTCCAGATAGCATTGTTTTTAGTCCTGTATTTTTGCTTCCAATTTTAAGACTTCTTTAAGTGCCTCAGGTATTTCCACTCTAATCATTTCCTTAAAAAAAGATTGTAAATATTTGAAAACATTGGATTGACATTTTCACTATATAGTATATGGATTTCTCTGGATTTTTTTCCACTCCTGCAGGCCAAAATAAAAAAAAATCTGCTACTATGTAATTAATATTTACCTTTAATACCTCATTTCACTGAGGAAACTGAAAATTAGTAATTGAGTATATTACATAGCTTAGAGCCATGTAGGTGAATTTTTCATATAGAATTATGTTACTCTTCCCAGAAAAGAAAATGAACACATGGCCAAAAATGTGACAGCTGATTTCCTGGGCAGCATCATGACAGCAGTTATGTGCTATGTGCCGCACAGAGTGACATTCAATGAATATGTGCTGAGTGACTTATGAATTTGAGATGTTATCTTGACAGAAATGCGTCTGTGCTTATAAGAAATTAGCCTGGGGACCATGAAGGAAAAACACTATCCGAAAACTCTGCACACAGACAAAGACATTTTGCTTTGAAGATGTTCCATTTTATCACGCTTTTCTCTACCTGACATTGGAGAGTCAGCATTCTCTGTTAAACTCCTGCCCAGCCCAACCACTCTGTATAAAAACCCAATGCTGTCCATGGGATGGGCACTTGGCCTTGAACCTTCCAAACCATTCACTACTTAGATGCTTTTGGGAAGCCACCAGTTTCCTTCAGTATTATTTTACTATTACAGAAAAATCTCTTGTTGACATTTATAAAGAAATGTCAATTTCATACAGTTAAAAAAGTGAAGAATTTATCATTGTTTTATCACAACTTAGACCCCTTCAGAACCTTCTATGTCAAAACCATCTAGCACAGTGTCCACAAAGCTGTAGCTACTCAACACAGTAAAAAAAATTTTGTTCATTTTGCCTTCTATTTTTACCAGTGAGGTATAAGTTGTGATTACTATACTTTTCCTATATTTGTTAATATATTTTGACAATTGGTAAGTAATACTTGGCCTATGCATAATTACTAAACAGAACACAGTATAACATATTCCATATTCATGCTTATTAATTGAATATTTACTCTTTAGTCAATATAGAAATAATCATATATGAAGAGAGGTTATTTAAAAAACAAATTCCCGATACATATGGGTTTATTAATTCAACAAATACATGGTGAAGGTCTACTATATGGCAAGCACTGTTCCAGGACAGTAAAGGTGATGAGCAAAGCACATGGAGTTCCCTTCCTCATGCACCGTACTTGTGGCAGACGACAAACAAGTACGTGCTGAGTGCATTGTCAGGTAATAGTATTCTGGTAGGCTTTCAAAGAAAATGAAGGGGAGGAGGTGGGTAAGATTTTAGACAATGTGGTCAGGAAAGACTTCTACAAGTGACACCTGAGCATCAAATGTGGTCTTGGTAATATTTTGGGAAAGAATATTCTAAAAAGAGAGAATAACAACTACTAAAATCCAGAGAGAGTGTTTGATGCTTTTAAGAGTGAATAGGAATCCCTTGTGTGGCTGGAAAGAAACGGGAAGATTGACAGAAAGCAAGAGCAGAGGGCAAGCCAGGAACCAGAACATTTAGAGATTTATAGGCTATTTTAAGGACAGTTGATTTCTTTTCAATGAGATGGTCAGCCACTTAGAGTTCTGAGCAGAGTGGTGACATGATTTGCATTTTAAAAAGGTCTCTAAGGCAGCTGTTGTGCTAAGAGACTATTAGAATAGAAGCAGAGGGACCACATATGAGGCTATTTATTGTAGCCAAGAAAATGACAGTGTTTTGGTATATGGTGGAATCAGTAATGTTAAGAATTGGCAATGCTCAGTCTTCACTCAACACCTATCCTCCACCAGCCATGCCTCACTACTTGCATGCTATGCTGGTAATTTCTTTCCTCCTGTTTAAAGAGCATAGTTAAAGAGTCATCTCTGATAGGAAGTCATCCATAGGCCCAGGTTTGTGTTTGACATCCTGTCTGTGCTTATTTTCTATTCTCTCTCTCTCTCCCTCTCTCTCTCTCCCTCTCTCCCTCTCTCTCTCTCACACACACACACACACTCCACAGATGTGATGTGTTCCCTTTGAGGAATTTACTGTCACATAATAAATACAAAATACATTTTTCAATAAATGAAGGAAGGATCTAAATGACAAAATGAAAAGGCCAGAAATTCAGTACTACTTAGAAAGAAAGGCATTATAAAAACAGTGATATTGGACCAATTCATTCATTCATCCAGTGTACATTGTTTAGCACCTACCATATGCACATATGGAGATATATGCTAGGTGTTGGAGAAACAATGATAATAAGACAATCAGCTCTGGTTGCTAGTCAAATCAGCACATTTCAACTGTGACTGAAGAGTACATGATCAAAAACACCAAAATCAAATAGGCAAAGAGGATGCATGGAGGCTCACACATTATGAAATAATTCTAGATGATACTTTACAGAAAGTATCACCTGTAGCTATGCTTCAATGATTAAACAGAGTAGAAATTTAAAAATGTGCAACAAATGCTCTTTATTCCAAAAAGTACAGACAAATGATTTTGCCAGAAACTAGGGAACTGCATAATTAATTATGAGTGACATGAAACTAACCACAGGGACAAGCTATAAAATTTCAGATCTATAATATTCTATGGAATCAGCAACATGCCCAGTGTAACTCTATGGCATGGAGTACTTGATGGCAGAGACAGAAAACTGTTGTTCTTTAGGTATAAAATCCTAAAAAGCAACTTGCAGGCCAGGTGGCCTGTGGCAAATACCACCTTGTTATAAAAATGATGCAAGACTCATGAAACAATCATGGGTAAACCCAGGATAAAGGAGCTCCTAGTGCATGGCTAACTAACCAGGGACAACTGACATTTCTGTATTCTCTGAAAGCTGGCTTTGCAGCAGGACTGTGCCCTTCTACTCCCCGCATTGTCCAACAGCTTGCAGCTGGAGTAGATGGCTTAATTACTGACATCCACAAATCCTGTGGCCAACAGTTCTCATGGGGATTTCTAAAACCACTCAGCTGCAGATGGAAGAAAGGAATCTGCTGCAGGATAAAGAACTGCCCAGGATAGAAAGCGTCAAGGCAATCATGCGTGCTGTGAAAACCATAACGGCATACTGCTCCTGTCTACAGCCGCTAAAACGATAATTAATAGGGAGCCAGAAGGTGATTGCAGTCTCAGAACTGATTGTTGAAGGACTGAAAATGCAGGGCAGTGATGGTCCAGAGCCATCCTTGAAATCAAACAAACTGGATTCCAGTCATAGAGTGTTGTGCTTTTTATTTACTGATAGTGAAATCTTAAAACTATTATGTTTTATGTTCTTTCTTTTTTCAGAGATGTGCTTGAAATGCATTATATATCCTGCCAGAATTGATCAAAATAATTTCCTCCATGTAACAGTTAAAATATCTTGACAATCTAGAGTCTTTTTCTAGACCATTTTCATCCATTCATAATGGGTATGACATTATAACATGTTTTAATGCCTTGTTTCCTTTCTTTGCCTCTTTATTCTTTTCTCATTTTTTTCCTTCAAATACAAACAAAATACCTAGAAGAAATCTTGTAGACAAAGGGTTCTAAAAGCAATTGAATTGAGACCCCTCACATTTAGGAAATGATTAGAGAAATTTCAAAAGTCCATGTTTTCCTCATATTTTCTTAAATACTTTACCACAAAATTCATCACCATCCATCAACCAAAGATGAGAAGCAGTCAATTTCATATTAAATCTACTACTGGTAACTAACCTCTAACTCAATTTTAGTCCTGGTATGAAAGGCATCTATCACTATGTCCTAATACTATTTTGTTTATCCTATCCCAGGCATTCTTTCTGATGCTCAATTGTGTTCATTTCAGATTAGTAGCTAACTGCATTTATTATGTGTTGATATCATGTGATTCTTCAGTATCCTTTTGAATTAATTGTATGAGAACAGGATAGAACTGTGTCATAATATAAGAACACTGGATAAGGATTATAAAAAATTTTAGAAATGGTGGTAACAATAAAACATGGTCTCCAAGGCTTGGTGTGCCAGACATTGTGCTAGCATTATTATATCTGGTAAATTTTAATTCTTGTTCTGGTATTTGTAAATCTTGTATATTTGAACATCTTAATGTTTCTGAGACTCATTTACTTTCTGTAAAAATGCTAAAATAATACCTCTCATATGGGGTTGTTGTAATAATTAAATGAGTTAAAAATATAAAAGTAGAGTATCTAATGTGAAATAGATGAATAGATGAAGATGGCATCAAGAACTTATCCTTTATAAAATTGGAAAACAAAAAAATAGTAATGGTCTGTCTATGGTTGTTTGTTTTATTCCCTTCAATAACAGCAATTCTATTTCAAATAAAAACAAACAAATATATGGGAGCAGACACAAAAGGCGTGTATTGTAGGTTTACATTTACAGGAAATGTCCAGAATAGGTGAGGGAGCGAGTTGTAAAGCAGATCAGGATTGCCAGGGGTGGAGGAATGAGGAGGAGTACTTCTGGGTTTCTTTTTGGGGCCGTGAAACATTCTGCAGCTGGACCTTCTGCTCCTAGATCAGGCCCTGTGTCTGCACAGACCTCCATCTGGGGAAAATGAGATTCACTTTCATGGCTCAGGATAAATCTGGGCAGAAGGCAACTCCCACACTCCATGCCCACCCAGCCAGCCTTGACGTGGGGTATGAACATGATCGGTCTCCACTAGGCTTCTGACCCTACCTCAGCCTGTCTCTGACCTGGGCAGGTCCTCTCCAAGTGTGAGTCCCCCTTCCACATACACATTGGGAGGAATATAGGACTGCCCATGTGGGATCCTTTTGGTGACCTGACCTGAACTAGAACCACTCTGGATCTTCCTGTGTTACCTTTAGGTCCCTATGGGAAAATAACCAGAGGCAGATGGGCTGATACCTTACCCAGTATCTTCAGCATCTAAAGATGCTGTCACTGAGGGCCCTTCTGAGGCCACAGCTGTGGGACATGGGGATGCAACAAAAGAACAGGTTGCTCTCTCAAGTGTCTCCAGCCAAGAGGCTGCCTGGCTACCAGGGTTCCAAGTTGTGTTGGGTTCTATCATCAGGAAGTGAGGTCACTGCCTGGTGCCTCTACCACTAGTGTCTCCTCTCTTCCTGATGATAGAACCCAACAGAACTTGGAACCCTGGTAACCAGGAGCCACATTCTAGAAAAGTCCCTAGCTAGCTCACTCAGTGAAGGAAAATATGAAACCCAGGGTCAGGGGTTAGAAAGGGAAGGCAACCACAGTTGGGAACTTATGAGGTTAAGTATGGAACCTACAGGAGCTATGAACATTGAGGAGACCAGTTTCACTTTAGTAAGTGGTATAACTTAAGGGCAGGGTCATTATATGCTATACTTTACAAGTTTGAATATAATACTCTGTAGCTATAATGAACAGTTTTCTGCTATTTAAGAAGATAGGAAAATATCAGAGGAAAGATATTTATTAATAGAGCTAACAAGATATGAATTATGAAAATAAAATACCCAGAGATTAATATGCAATGAATTATCTTTAATTATCTACAAGTTGCTGCCTTAAAAAATCATGTCCTTTACTCCACATCCCTTTGTATCTCCCATCTCTTATTCTCCCTTACGAAGCACTCACTGCCTCCATGAACTTCACTCTCATTCATTCCTTAAGTCAACTCCTCCCCACCTCTTACTCCCCATATGCTACTCAATAATTTTATAATTGTTAAATTTAAAGAATGTTTTATAACCTTGGCATGCTTTACATTTCATACTATTAATCAACCATTCATTGAAATACTCCCTTCTTTATAGCCCGTTGGTTCTTCTTTCCTTGTTCTCCTATGTTTATGGAAACTCAAGTGTTCCTTGCCTTTATGGCCACAATAATGTTGCTAATTCTCAGAGTCCACATTTTTGCCTGAGCTCTTCACAATCTATGTTTCCTAACCCAGAACTGACAAATCTTTACAATGACTTAAGTGTTTCTATAGAAGATCTCTGTCTTGAGCTCCAGCCCTATTGTACATCATGGCCTGAATGAGCCAAAAACTTTTCAACAGTCTCAAATTAATGTGTCAATTTGTAATACCTCCTCAAGAAATGACACCGTCAAGTAATCCTCTGGCCTGAAAAAACATTCCAGATTTCTGCCTTTTCCATAACACTCACACAAAACAATGTTAACTTTAATTCCTAAATACCTCTTGACATTGTCCCTTATACTGCATGCTCACCTCCAACACTGGACCCCTTCCTTCTCACAGAAGATCAGAGGAGCATTAAAAATGAAGAGATTGTTAAACTATGTTTTCATAACTTTGGGTACTTCTTGACTTGATGAGGGAAAGAAAAAGGGAAGCAGAACAATCAGATCCTAAGTTACCCATCACTTATTTTCCTTTTTAATTGTATAATCATTACTTTAAAGCATTTTTTAAATTTTTCAATTACAATGAACATACATTATCATATTAGTCTCGGATGTACACTATGATTAGACATTATAAAATTCCTAAGTGATCATCCTGATAAATCTCATACTCATTTGATGTCATATGTAGTAATTACAATGTTATTGATTATATTCCCTATGCTTACTTTATATCCTCATGACTATTCTGTAACAACCAATGTGTACTTCTTAATCCTTTCACCTTTTACCCTCATTTCCCCAACCCCACTTCTGTCTGGCAACCATCAGTATGTTCTCTTTATCTATGAGTCCATTTCTCTTCTGCTTGTTTGTTTCTATTGTTTTTTAGATTCAGTTGTTAATATGTATTTATTGCTATTTTATTGTTCATTTTCTACTTCTCCTTCTTCTTTTTCTTCTTCTTCAGAAAACCCTTTAACATTTCCTGTAATACTGGTTTGATGCTGATAAAATCCTTTAGGTTTTTCTTGTCTGGGAAGCTCTTTATCTGTTCTGTAATTCTAAGTAATAGCTTTGCTGGCTAAAGTAATCTTGATTGTAGGCCCTCGCTTTTCATCACTTTGAATATTTTTCTTTTCTTTTCTTTTTTTAACCCTTATCAGAGGATATGTTTATTGATTTTTAGAGAGAGAGGAATGATGTTTTCAGGGGGAAGAGAAAGAAAGAGATATCAATGTGAGAGAGAAACATAGACCTGTTGTCTCCCATACATGCCCCCAACCAGGAATCAGACCCACAACTTAGGTATGAGCCCTGACTTGGGATTGAACCTTTTGGTGTATAGGATGATGCCCCAACCAACTGAGCCACCTGACCAGGATGAGCATTTTTTACTAATCCCTTCTGGCCTGCAAAGTTTTTGTTGAAATATCAGCTGACAGTGTTATGGGAGCTCCCTTGTAAGTATCTCACTGCTTTTCTTTTACTGCTTTTAAAATTCTCTCTTTGTAGTTAACCTTTTGTATTTTAATTATGATGTGCTTTGGTGTGGGCTTCTTTGGGTTCATCTTGTTGGGACTCTCCGTGCTTTCTGGGCTTGTATTTTAGGAAAGTTTTCTTTTATTATTTTTCCAACTAGGTTTTCAATTCCTTGCCCTCCCTGTTCTCCTTCTGGCACCCCCATGATGCAAATGCTGGTACACTTGAAGTTTTCCCAGGAGGTCCTTACATTATCCTTATCTTTTTAAATTATTTTATTTTCTGTTCTGATCGGGTGTGTTTTTTTTTTTTTTTTTGCTTTTTTATAGTCTACAGTATTGATTTTCAGCTTCATCTACTCTACTCTTGATTCACTGTAAATTTTCTTCATTTCATCTAGTGTATCCTTCATTTCTGCCTTCTGATTGCAGCAAAGTATTAAATCATCATTCCAGTGGCCCGCCTTAGACAATGCAGAAGTACTCCCACAGCAGCCAGAGAACTTCCCTGAGAGAGTGTGGGAACTTCCCTTAGACAGCAATGGAGCAGTGACAGGCAGAGCACGGTGATCAGTGGATTGTGTATTTGAACTTCACTGAGGTGGTTGATGCTGTCAAATGCATCAGTGTATAAAGAATCCTATGAGAGACTGGCTGTCAGGGAAGTTTACACATCATTCTCTCACTCTGTGAGGGGATCATGAAAAGAGATGTAGCTGTGAGAGTGATACCAAATTTATTTACTGTTGACTAAGAGTACAGACCAAGGTGACAGCTCTCAGCTATTAACAGGGAGTTGTGTTCCAGCAGCACTTCATACTGCCTTCAAGTACAGCATTCTGATGAGGAGGAATCATTTATTATAATTTTAGTTTTAGAAAAAAATGACAAATGTCCTATGTTATAGATTATCCACAGAATAACCCCCCACACACACACAAATGTGGTTATATTTAGGGGTGACAATATGGTATTTTTACCTGCAGTGATCTAAAAATAATTACCTTTTTGACTTTTTATAAACAGAAAATGACAGATTTCAGTGTATTTTATAATTTAGAGATTTCATTACAAGTTTTATCTGTAGTCCAAATCTCTCTCCCAGTACCCAGCTCCTCTAAAAAATGTTCAAAATCAATGTGCTCACTGAGTTCCACTTCTCCCCCCCTTCCCTTGACATAGGTACACCCAATTAGAATATGAGTCTTTTAACAACCACTTTATAATTTTCACTCTGACTCAGGCCTGTATCACCTCTGACCTGTGAGAGCACAAGTCAGCAACCCAGACTGGAACTTTTAATATGTGCAAATTCCAGCTAAGTTTAAAAACAGATATTCCTTGCTTTGAGTTCACACTCTAGCTCTCATGCTTATACCTGTATTTGGGTTCTCTTTGTGACTTTAAGGTCTCATCATCCCCAAAAGGATTCTGTGCCTATCCTTTAAAGATAAACCACATTCCTGAGTGATGGGCAGCTCTTTGAGGATTCCTTAGATGCTTTCCTCCTGGCTGGCTGATGTTTGTTTGTTCAGTGCTTAACAAGCATCCTGAAGTCCTCAGCCAGCCCCTCTGGACTGCAGCACCATCTCACAAGAAAGGATGACCTGCCTGACTTCTCTGTTCCTCCTAACCAGCTTCCTGATGATCCCACTGGTTCTAGATATCTCATAACACATTACGGGTAAATGGCCCCATTACAGATTTTTGACTAAAGTCAGGGTCATAAATCACAGATAAGTTGTTACATGTGTTAGGCAATGGGCTATACAGAAATTTGTTTTCAATTATGTTGGAAAGTGGTAAGCAGAGATATTCTCACACATCTTGTGCTTAAGCTGGGCTTTCTCCCTTTGAAGCATTTCTCTTATGGACCCAGGATGACAACATGATCTTGATGACCCTGATTTTGACTCAGAAGAAGATATGCTGTTTCTCACATGTACTATTTAATAGAAATATATAGATTGTATATGTTCTTGCTGTATTATGCTATAATGCCAAAATAGAAAATAAATGTTACACAGTAAGAATTGAACTTGTCAGGAGTTGCAAGATCCTCTATGGTAGAGAGAATGTCATCCACACGCTGTGTGTCCCTATTAGGTTTTCTGGAGACCAAGAAGTTGCAATGAGATTTGCTGCAACTTTCTCCTGTATGTGGCCACTTCACTTCTGATTTGACTTTGCATGTATGTCTAGTTAAATCAGAAATGTAATCTTGTGATGCACAAATGTGTGACTTTCTACTTTAAATCTACATCCCACTTAAGATATTGCAGACATTCAGAAGGTGACAAATAAATACCAGTTATTCAGTATGACTTTCAGGATGCTCTATAATACCATTCTACCCTACATCTCCAGTCTCATCACCCACAACTCCCATGGGTGTATTTTATGCTCCCACTGGGCTAAATTATGAGTTGGCATACATAGATTATTGTCCTCATCTTTTCACATCTGCGCCTTTGCTCTGCTGCTGTCCTGGTACACTCTCCTTATGCCACCTCTAAATTTCCAAGTCAACTGGAGTTCCGTGTCAAAGTCACCTACTGCACAAATCCTTGGTCATTCTTCCTTAGTGTGTGCTGTATCTCCCTCTTTGCTGAATCCTCATGTTTTTATTAACATTGACTTTCTTGCATTTTTCATACTCTACCTTTTGCTTTTATATTATCATCATGAGCTTCTTGCTAATTTCCACTAGGCTTTAAGATTTTAACATTCAGCATTGTATCCTTTGAAGCAAAACTTGAGTCTGGCACCTTAGACCACTCAGCCATCCTGACACCCTATGCATTGTATCCTTTGAAAAACAAATGCATTGGCTGATTTGAATTGTATTTTTTTGAAAGGGGGAAAATCTCTTTTAGAAGCAGTAAAAGCAGAAACTTCAAAATGAAGCCAACAGGAGTTGTTCACAAACTTTGGTGTGTAAAACCAAAGGGAACTTGATTTATGAAGTCTGTGATAGGGTCAGAAAGTTGCATTTAACAAGCAACCAAAGTGGCTCTGATGCAGGTGGTCTGAGTGTCACACTTCAAGGAACACTGCCAGAGAGAATACACATTTGCTAAGGGGGGAAAGGCAAGCAATAGCCAATGTGTATAACAAACAATTATCTGTAATTTAAAACTTAACTAGTTCTGGCTTCACAGTACAGAAAACTGGTCCAAATACAGAAATGGTTAGTTATAAGCAATGAAAATCTCATGAATAAAAAAGTGCAGTGAAGGGAAATTATACTGGTCAATTTTTCTATACTACATGAGAAGTAGACATGTAGAACTCTTTTTTAGAAAAAATAAACTGTATAAAAATGATTCCGTTGGCTTTAAGAATGGAGGGCAGAAATTTCATCATATAGATACCATGTAGGAAACTTACTTAGACATAGTCAGTACAAATATTAAATTCTATAGTATTGATCTAGAGCTTAAGACAAAAGATCATGAGATAGAGAGTTAGAAATTTTGAAAACAACCAAATTAACTGCTTGAAAAAAGGTATGTAACTGCACATAGGCATTTGCCTTTTAACCATGTCCTACTTTTCAACACTAAAATATGTATATTTATTTTAAAATAAAATTTATATTTATAATATAAAATGTGTTACAAATATATCCCAACTTTTTTTCTAGCCAAATGAGCCTCTGAGTAGTGATAAAAACCACATTAATAGCAATGATTCCAATCTTGTTCCTAGTTGCCTCTCTTGCAAAGGAACTCCATCCCCATGAAAAAGTTCTCTCTGTGCTTCTGGGAGAATTCCAGAGCTGTCGTATGGTTTCAGAAATAGATCCTATTTTATTATTCAGATGCTGAGTTGCTTGGAATCATGGGGGTGCCAATATATTTGCTAAGATCCTATCATCTCTTGTCAGTCATCGCTGAGTACCTACTAGTCCACCAGATGCTGCAATCGCCTTCCACAGCCAAATCATTGACACCACCAAGAGGATAAACATCTGTGGTCATGGAGTTCTTTTGCAAAAAGGTAAAGGCTGCTTCTACCTTCTTAGGTTCATACATTAAAGTGCACTCTGAATACTCTAGCTTAAGATTGACATTTTACAGAATCTTCAGTCTTTTTTGCTTACAAAAATCTAATTTTCATGAAACTTAGATATAAACCCAAAGGTGGCTAGGCCAAGAAGCTCCTATGAGTTACATACATACCCACCACCTTCCCAAATGCTTATACATGAAGTGTACCTTATTCCAGGAGCTTCCCATCTGTCATGTCAATAAACTTCTCTAGATTATCCATTACTATCTTTGTTCAATTTCATTTATAGTCCAATAAAGACCACTGCTACTTAAGTAATAGTTATGTTATATTCATTAAAAAGTTTATTTTTGTAGTGAAAACCTGGTCAAATCAGGGGTAATATTATACTGTTTGATGTATATAAGTATCATATCTATTCAAAACTAGTTTCTTTTCTTTTCTTTTTTTAATCATAAGAGCTTAATCCAAAGACAGCCTTGTGGATACTTACACAAATTATGCAATCAGTGGCAGGAATAAAAGATTTTCTATAAGACTTAACCAAAAGGTGAAAACTGGTGATGATTTTTTTTTGGCCTGCACAGTGTGTACAACTTAAAAAGTAATTAATTGTGAAAAACTTAAACAGTGAAAGTAATAATAGTTGACAGTTGTTAAGTGCTTCTTTTGTAGGGCCTTACGTGAATTTGACGCATTTAGTCTCCATGAAATGCTGTGAGGTAGGCAGTGCTGACACCGTTCACACTCCCAGGGTGGCCGTCATGGTGTCGTCCTCAGAGCTTCAGAACAGTGCCTTTTGAATTTCATTTTTTATCAAGATCACTGAGGCATCCAACATTTCAGAAACAACAGAGTTACAGACTAGTAAGCGGCAAAGCCAGGACTCAAATGCAGGGGTTCAGACTTCTAAAGCCTGTCCTGAGCCTTTAGAATCAGATTTCACATTACAACTCCTATTTCTGGCTCCAGTGGAAAAGTCGGATGATCTGGCAACATTAGTCCTTCATTTTGTCATGACCTCAATGGGCTAGAGGGATGATGGCTGCTCTGCTGAGCCAGCACATGCACATAAGTATTTAGCACAGTCCATTCTCTCCTGTTGCCTTAACAGGGAACCTTTTCCCATTATCCTTGCCTTGTTGCTTTTTCTACAGTTAAGGTGAAGGAAAGTAAAATATTTCTTGGATCTTACATACCCATGTCACTGCTGGCTCTGTATGCATGTGAGCTTGTGAATCTAGAGCTAGGTTTTCAAACTGAGACTTAAAAAATAACAGCAAATCTCAGAATTATACCGGTAGCTATGATACAGACACCAGCCCGCAGTGTCCACATCATTATGGATGAAATGAGACATTCACACGGACTACTGAGTCCAGTGGAGGAAAAGGGACAGCATGGCTTTTCTCTCAAGGGGAGCAAAAGCTGCGGCCTCCACCATGACAGGCCTTTATTTCTATTTCTCTGCCCCTTACATGACAGTCCTCATTTACTATACACAGGTTCGCTTTAGGTGGTTTCCTTTTACAGAAAACAAAGGAGCCAATGCCACTAATCACATCACAGAAGAGGGATATTTGCAAACAAAAAGAGAAAAGTGGTTGAACTGGTTATACTCCATACTGGAGAGTTTTTAGCAAAAGCAAGACTCAAAGTGGCTTAGGTACATTGCAGGCCTGATGTCCCACGGGAGAACCTATCCGTGGGCATGGGTCCTGTGCATCTCTGAGTGGGAGCTGGGCCCACACCACACAGAATGGTCTCCTACATAGGTATATCATTTAGAATTTCATTTCAAGATTGTAGAATGTATAGATTTTGATCACAGGCTTTGGATTAGACAGACCCAATTTAAATACAAGCTTCACCGCCTACTAGTTTCATGACTTGGGAATGAATTTTAAGCCCTGAGCTTCACTTCCTATTACTACTTAGTGTGTCTAATATATAAATAGTACATGAACCCTATCCATACTCTTCAAATAAATAAATAATTAGATAATGAAAATACAAATGAGACTTTATAAAGTGTTGAGTACTGCTAATTTTTATAATTTTTCTGCATTAACTCTTAGTTTCATGTTTGATTTTTAGATATATCATCAGGGAAAATTTTAAAAGTGGTGCTATTCATCCCTCAGAGCTACACAAGCTGATGATTTTACCTTTGTAGCTTCTAACAAGCTTTTCTTCCATCTATCAGTGCAAAAGGCAAAAATCTTCCTACAGAGCTGGAAGAGATTTCTGGGAATTGCTACTAAAATCCTGGTCAATGACTCTATTCCTCTGACAGCTAAGATGACTTTGATTATTTGAATGCATTCTTTAACACCAGCATTGAGAAATTAATTAGTTGTTTGAAAATCTACTTGTTTCTTTACTACCAAAGCTTTTTCAGAACATGGAGGATACCAAAAATGAAACTATGGTGTCCATTATTTTCCTATATATAATATGTGTTTTGCACTATCACGTTTGGATATTGAACTACCACAATTTTAGATCCTTGGGGCCTGATATTATTGAGGGCCCAGCCAAGTGTTTTACAAAAAGCAGACATCAAATAAATGCTTGCTCAAGAAGCAAATGAATGGACAAATAAAAAATTGAATGCATAACAGCAAATTTATTGTATTCATACCTATTTTAATGAGATGACATATAAAACCAGCTTCGGCATCAAGATAGAAAGAAAAATGTAGATTAAGTCCTGGTCTCAGCCTTGCACTCCTCACTTTACTAGATTAGTTTCTCAGGATTTCAGAAGGTAAGTGACAGCATGCAAAGCTGGCTTCAGCTATTCCTTTGAGCATACGATTTTCTGCAGGAAATATGAAGGGACTCCAGGGGTATACGGCTACCCCTATAAATATCCAAAGATTCCCTAAAGTTGAACTCAAAGGGCATTTCTCATGAAAACTGGATGTAAAATCAATCTCCAAGTAGCTGCCCTATGCCACTACATGGACCAGGAGCTATTTCCAGAGAATTCCTTGAATGTTTCAGGATCAAAGAACAATGTGAAGCCAAGTTTCTTGAATGAGAAGCCAAATTCCAGTGAAGCATTTAATGGAAGCTGAGACTAGTTCATCACTGAAGAACTATGAAAACATCCATAAATTCACAAATCAAAATATAAATTATATTCAGCAAAAATAATTTCAACAAATTACATTTTTATTAAATTTCTGGCATCCATGAGACCTTATATTATTTTTCAGTAAGTGTTGCTATTATTGAACCCAAAATATAAAAATATTTGGTATGTTCTTATCTATTCCTAGCATCAAAAATCAGTAATTTGGAGAGAAAAACAAACTCCTAAATATAGCTTATGATTTGATAGAAAAAATAATACAATTTTTAAATATTTCAATAAAAATCAACATTAAAATGTTAACAGAAAAAATCTAATATTTTTAAATAAAAGTCATAAGGATTCCTTATTGTTTTCTGAGACATATCACATACTGGAAAATAGCTTAAAACAGAAAAACTATAACTTTTAATAATATATAATGGAGTAAATCTGTTTATTTTTCTTCTCCTTAAATAAAATAAATGACTAAGGAAAATGTGAAATGAATCCTGGCTGTAGTGAAACTAAAAGTGACCATAAACAGCACCCTATAGTGTGCAAAAATGCCAGGTAAATATTGCACCACCTAGAACCTAACACTCAATGTGACATTTCATAGTCCAAAGAGCATGTATAATTCCTTAAAAGGCATGCATGAGACTTCGATCACTTAATTTTTGATCATTTTCTTGAGAACCTTAGGCACAGGGTGTGATGGGAAAACCAGTAGAATTGCTGACAACCTCTAATTCGCTTGAGTACAGAGGGGTGACCAACAACAGGGGAGTTGGTGTTAAAGAAAGAAACGCACAGCCAAGCCACATACACTTTCAAAGAACCAGTCTCCTCAGTCATCAGATTTTCTGAACATAAGATAGGGTAGATGGAGGGAAAAGCACCAATCATCTATTATCTGCTGACCTTATTCAACACATCAGAGAAGAACAAAAAATTAAACAAGAGAGCTATGAATATCAGAAATGGTCACCTCAACTTTGAGCCAGATGATTTCTGCCCATTTCCACAGGATAAAATATGTCCCCAGGATGTGAGACATAGAGGACTGAATTTTGTTGTAGAATACTTTTGGACTCAACACCTATTGAGTCCAAAATAGGATGGACAGAGTGTTAGGCTGTTATGTAGCTACAACAAAGGCATGAACTCATGGTGGCTTGGGAGTGGAAATCACCTACAGAGCTGTCCCAAATGGCAAAAGGTCCTGGCCTTATAAAACCTGACATTTCCAGTACTGAATGCTTCCATAGAGAATGGGCATCTGTCTTCAACTGAGAACGATTCCAAACAGCTGGAGGAACAAATGCTTTATTCCTGAGTTTGGTGAATGGAGATCAAAGCAGTACATGGTAGTTTTCACTAAACGCATTGGAATCTGTGAAACAGTGTAAATGCTGCTGAAAACAGTCTATGAATTAACTCATATTCTTGTGGAAAATTATCAAAATCCAAGGTAAATAAGCCACAATACAAGGTCTGTCCAGAAAGTATCCAGCCACATACTATGAAATATAGAGACATTTACTAAAGAAGATACAAAATACAAGAAACATTGTACATAGGACAATGATGCCTCAGTCTTCTTCAAAGTAGGTACCTTGGGACCTCACAGAGTTCTCCCAATCAGCATCAGCTGCCCTGTCATATTTTCCCGAATCTCGTCAATGGTCCAAAATGTCTTCTTTTTCAAAGGTGATTTTAGTTTTGGAAAAGCCAGAAGTCACAGGGCATCAAATCTGGCTATAAGGGGGCCGAGTCACCTGGGTGATTTGATGTTTTGTCAAAAAGCTCTGTACGAGACGTGATGCAAGGGTAGCCTTGTTGTTGTGATGAAGCAACCAATCACCAGTTGCCTGTAACTGTGGCCTTCTGAATCATCATAATAGTTTCCACAGAGGAATGCTCAAGATTAATGTAAAATTTGATACAGATTTGTAGCTGTACTCACTCAGTCATTTTGAATGTGACAGCCACACAGTACACATGGTCACTTCATGATGTCTACCAACCCCACTGACCAGCACAGTGAAGTCATCATTGTTCACAAATGCACATTCCAGTCTACTTTCCTTGGCTGCCAGCTTCCATCAACATCGTGACACTGTTTTTGTTATATTAACAATGGTTGGACTTTTTCTGGATGGACCTCACATATAATGCTTAGAAAGATTATGATAAATATGGAAGACAAATGATGCCCAGTGTATGAATTACTAATATGCTTAAACAGAACATAAAGATGAAATAAGAAATAAATTACCATATGATAACTAAAATACATGAAAAATGAATAGTGAGTTCAAAAGACATAAAAAGAAATGATTCAGAATAGATTAACTCTATCATTCTGTTATGAATTTACTAAAGAAAGTCCAAAGGAAATAGAGATGGTATCAGTAGATCATCACCATAGGTGGAATATTAGGATAATTCTTTATATAATAACATTTGGCACTAGAATACTATAAAACAAAACTTATAATATTTTAAAGAAAAAAAATCATGTCATAAGAGGTATATTTCAAATTATTTGTATTTTACACCTGAGTTTAACAGTAAGATATAATGTGATATGAACTTCTCAGTGAATCTACCACCCATGAACCCAGATTTTTTTTTAAGATTTTATTTATTTATTTTTAGAGAGGGAAAGGAGGGAGAAAGAGAGAGAGAGAGAGAGAGAGGGAGAGAGAGAGAGAAACATCAATGTGCAGTTGCTGGGGGCTGTGGCCTGCAACTCAGGCATGTGCCCTGACTGGGAATCGAACCTGCAATGCTTTGGTTCTCAGCCCACACTCAATCCACTGAGCTACGCCAGCCAGGGCTATGAATCCAGATTTTAAAAAAATAATTGAAAGCTGTAATGAGCAGATTAGATAAATACAAATAGAGAACTTAGAAACAAAAGACCTAAAACTGGTGTAAAAGAACTACAGTGAACACTGAAGACCAATTCAAGCATACAACCAAGTATGTAAGAATTTAAGTCTGGAACTAAGGGAATAATGATGTAAAAGCAAAATATAAATGCTATACACCTTGGCAATGAAAAACAATAGTGGAGGAACAAATGGGAAAATGAATGTATGAGAAAATTTAGTTGTGTTCATTTTTCTTTCATCGTAGAAATTTTTCCATTGAGACAAACAAAAATTAAAAATATGATTCGCTTATGTATTATATGTAAGTATGTAAAATCAAGGGACTCAAAATGATTATAAGTTTTAAAATTTGGCCAAAACATAAAAGAAAAAAGTAAGCAAAATAAAAATAAACCAGAAGGTCACAAGGATTCACTATAAAAGGACATTGTTACTGTATTTCATCAACTGCATAAACAATACATTCAAGAAAGTAAATTGAAACACAACAGTGTTTAACTTATTTGCTATCCCTTTGAAAGCTGAACATAAAATAAAGATAAATGACCTGAATGAAATGATTACTAATATTAACTATATAAATACATAGAAGATAGTTCCATATAAATATGTTGCTCTGATATTAAGAAATCATTTTTGTGAGATAAATGGGATACATTTTAAATGGTCCTATATTTTGCTAAATTCTAAAATTTGTATAAAATTCTCCTACAGTTTATTTTCATACATTTTCTTAGCAAATCTTGAATCAAAGAAAATCAGAACCAAAGAGTAGAATACCTAGAAAATATCAATAGTGAAAACAATCTCTGTTGAACACTAATAAACAGAAATCCACTAATTAACAGAAGAGAATGAAGATTGTATTGAACAATCAAGCCAAAGTTAGAAAAATAATAGAGAG
>PVIA01009884.1:0-56653 GCA_004024845.1 Tonatia bakeri | reverse complement strand
ACGTATTCAACTATGGATGCCACACAGCTGTAAAGTGAGAGACCCTACAAATACACGTATGAATATGTATCAACTTCAAAAACATATTCTCAGGGAAAATACCAATGAGCAAAAGGATACATAAAGTATGATTTCCTTAAAATAAAGTTCAAACTCAAGTGCAATTAAATAGCATATTATCTGGAATATTATAGGGGTACGCACACACTGTTTTCCCACTACAAAGCCATGGGGTTCCGTGTGCATCAGAATCAGTGGGAGGAATTTTCAAGGCTCAGATCTTTCCCCCTGGGTTTCTGATTCAGGAGGTCTGGGAGTGGAGCCCGAGAATTTCATTTCTAGCGAATTTCCAGATGACACTTAAACACTGCTGGCTGACGGGTTATACCTCGTACACCACTGCCATAGGGAAATGCACGGGAAGGATGAATCCCCAATCCTGGACAGTGG
Source organism: Tonatia bakeri (assembly GCA_004024845.1). Lineage (NCBI taxonomy): Eukaryota > Metazoa > Chordata > Mammalia > Chiroptera > Phyllostomidae > Tonatia > Tonatia bakeri. Next base: position 56,203 of record PVIA01009884.1, on the reverse strand, counting down.
CTACGCTGGAATGGGCGGCAGATGTGATTAGTGAAGAGAAGAGGGCAGATGTCAAAGACCTCGGTCACGTCCTATTTAACAAGCGTGGAGGTTGGTGGCTGGCTATGGGGCATGGGTGGTCTTGTAAAAATTATTCTTTAAGATGTACATATGCATTTTAGTCATACTTTGGTAAATGTAATTCATTTCATTATTTTAAAATGTAAACACAATAAAATAAGGAAAACAGTGGTCTCGTACAACCATTGCATTCAATGCCAACTCTTCTATGCTCAGTCATATTCTTGAGGAAGAAGTGAGTCAGGAACACCGGGGCTAGGCTTAAGGAATATTAAAGGCAGACGGAAAAAATGCACTGAGTTCCATGCAGATACCAGAACTCATCACTAAAGACAGTGCTGCAGTTTATGTATTACACCCTATTTTGCAGGTGAGGAGAGCAAAGCGAGTAGTATCTGGGACGCACTTCACCATTATTCCACGAATAGAGCTAGAATTCAAGCCCAGAGCGCCCCCCTCAGGGACCATACCCATTTCCCAAAGTCTCAGCCACTGATCACCTGCATCGAATTCACTCAAGGTGTTTCATGAGTCAGATTCTCAAGCCTCAAGGCAGCCTACCATATTCGACTTGGTGCAGTTGGGCCTTGGGACCTACATTTCATTAAGCTCCTTGGTGATGCTTACGTGTAAATGAAGTCAGAATGAGGACCAGTACTTTGCCAGGTTGTGATGGACAACAGAACTCATCACATCATTGGCCAGCCTCGCTCTGTATGTCTTTGAAAGGAGGACACGCATATTGTAAAAGAAGTAAGTACACATGAAGGTGGGGTGGAGTCGGGGTGGAGTCAGGGTGGAAAGGGGTGTGTGTGGTCGAACACACCCAACAAGAGAAACCAGCAAGACCAGAGATGTAAAACATTAAGACAATGATGACATCAGCAAGGGAGATTTCTCATCTCATACAAGACGGCGCTCCTACTTAAGAGTCGCAATAATTGGAAATGTGCAAATTGTGCATGGTATTAACCCTGAGGCTGCAGCTACAGCTCACAGCCAGCACCCCTTTCAATATTCAAAAGCAGACAACAGAAGCATCAGAATCACACTGGGGGCTGCAGCCTTCCTGCACTCTAGCACAGGTTGCCCTGGAAAGGAATGCATAAATAGCCAAAGCGAGCCTGCAGCCCTCCCCGATGGGAGAACCTCATTCAGTGGTGGTGGGAGTTGGCTTCTGTCATCGCTGCAGAAGGAGGGCTTCGTCATTTGCATACTTCGAATCTGTTACTTGTATCCAAATGCTTTTCCTTGCAAGGTCTTTTCTGCCAAGGCCTGAGAGAATAACAAAAATAGATTCCCCAGCTTTCAGAACTTGAGAAAAGTCTTGCTTATAGAAAGATAATCTTGGCCACCAGAAAGGTGAGGATGGAGAAGAGACAAGAAGTAGGACGTATGATGAAAATGGCTCAAAGGAAGGAATATGACACAACAACGTTCCTGTGTGGGGGGTGGAGAACATCAGAGCACGTTTTGCCCCCTCTGTATTTTTACTAGCATTTTTCCCCAGCCTCTAATCCTGTTCCTAGCATTAAATATAAACTGTGTTATTTTTTAACTAGGTGATTGTCTAACATTTTCTTCGCCTCTGGCTCCCCTACCAGCAATATAGTCATGACTAATAATGAAATTCCTGCAGCAGAGGGGCACAGATAAGCAATTCGAATCAGAGGCCCATGTCCATATACCATTTTGATTTATTCTATAAGGGGTGTTAGGGCCAGCACACTGGTGCAAAGGCTGGAGGGCAGGTGGTAAAGGACCTGCTCACTGAGGTCCCTGCCTCGACTGCCGGGTCTCTGTACTCCTCTCCGACCTGGCAACTCACTCCTTCCCGTGTCATTTCTCAGCTTCCAGATGGGATCCAAGAAGCAATGGTCATTACCTTTCAGCTAAACCAAGTTAGGTCTAATCCAGACAAATTGATAACGCATTCTCAAATATGTTACCATGAAGCTGCAATTCCCTAGCAGCATTGGGGTCTCCAGACTTAGTCTGATCCCAGTTTCATCAAGTCCAATCCTACACGTGCTTAGAACTCGTTTTGAAGCCTCGGGCAAGTCGTCTTCTCTCCTTCTAAACTTCCTTACTTGCGAAGTGAAAGAGAAATACTGGGTCTGTCCTAAGTCTCAGTATTCTAATCTTTTCCGGGGTTCTATAGTTTAAGTAAAGAATTCACTGTAAACATCCCTGAAAAAGTAATACTTGATTGAATTGATAAGAATGTTGAATTTATGCACCTTGCTTTTCGTAGTAAGGGGTCCTTGTGAAAATCGCACACTAAAATAAACTCAAAACAGGAGTCCCGGATATATTTCACTGTTGGCTGTGACAGCACAAATGATTTGCTACATGTGTAACACTTATAAAGCTGTGACCCAGGTGGCCCACCTAGGACAGTATCACGTTTAAGTGGAAAAAAACAAAGACAGATGCCTGGACATTAAGGTGTCTGGCGGCTTCTGCTTGCATTCCTGAACTTCTGCCACCGCCACGAGGAACACTTATCCTGACCAGCCCCCTGGTCCCAGCAGGAGGTGAGAGACATGAGAGACACCTGGAGCTCAGCCCCTGCCCCCACCTGAGCCCGGCCTAGGTTAGCCGCCATCAGATGACCCGCACATCCATGAGAACAAGTGAGTGTTGTTCTCAGTGACTTGTTACACAGCAATTTAGTGTCAAGAGCTAACTGATACAGGGACGATGTGACCAGGCAGCTCCTGTCCAATCCTGCAAAAACCTACTGCTTCAGGTCACCAGAGGATCCTGCAACTCATGATCTCACTTAGGGTTTAGAGTGACTGTGAACTGTGTAATGTCGTGGCTACTTTATAAAGGAAAAGGCCGAGGTTTGTTTTCTGCTGTGAACATCGCTTGGGATGTCCGTCAGCCCACACTGTGGGATGTCAGCCCCCGATACGTGAGAATTGTCCTGCCTAAGGACTTGCTGGACGGGCTGGTCTGGGAAACCTCTTCTGTGCTACACAGCCCTGCTCCCGCCCCTATGGCTGGGACCCAGCTGATTGGACCAGCGATTGGCACCTGACCCATGACCAATCAATCAGGGCTGGCCAACGACCAATCAGATTTTCTCTCTTGAGAATCTGAATTAAGACTTGGAGAATAAGACTTTTCAGTGATAAAATATCATGTGAACTTGGAATTAATTACTTTGGGGGGCCGTGTGTAAGTCAGTAAAAGACGAGAAGGAAAAAGAGACAGTGTGTGAGAAACAGGACATGGCAGCCAGGTTGCCAGTCCTGAGAAGTGGAGAGAGGGGCTGGACTGCAGGTCCCGAATCTGGAGATTACCCTTGTGCTCTTCGGGTGATGCTCCTCTCAGCACGGGCTCGAGTGGGTTTCAATTCCCTGCCTCCGAGAGAGCTCAAGTCACGCTGAGTCATGAGAAGCCTTGTTCACGGGCTCAAAGCTTAGAAGTGGCTGTTATGGCGCCTGCCTCATAATTTCTATGTTTAGGTCCTGACCCCAGCACCCCAGACTGTGGCTGTGTTGGGGATACAGTCTTTGAAGAAGCCAGTAGAAACTTCTAGAGGGAAACACAGGCAGCAAACTCTTTGACATCTCTGGTAGCGACATCTTTTTGGACGAGTCTCCTCAGGCAAGTGCAACAAAGGGAAAAATGAATGAAACTATATCAAACTAAAAAGGTTTTATACCATCAACAAAAAGACAACTGACCAAATGGGAAAAGATATTCGCAAATGATACATCTGGTAAGGGATTGATAGTCAAACTGTGTAAGGAACTCATACAACTTAACACCAAAACCCCAAACAATCAAATAAAAAAATGGACAAAGGGCCTGAGTGGACACTTTTCCCAAGAGGAGACACAGATGGCCAACAGGCATATGAAAAGATGCTCGATGTCACTCATCATCACAGCAACGTAAATTAAAGCCACAGTGAGACACGGCCTCACACCTGTCAGAATGGCTGTTGTCAATAAAACAACAAACAACAAGTGGAGGAAGGGGGCCCTCATGCACTGTTGGTGGGAATGCAGACTGGTGCGGCCACTGTGGGGAACAGTGTGGAGTTTCCTCAAAAAATTAAAACCAGATCTACCATGTGACCCAGCCAACCCACTTCTGGGTATTTATCTGAAGAAAACAAGAATACTAATTTTAAAAAATATATGCATCCTAGGTTCATTGCAGCATTACTAGTAATAGCCAAAATATGGGAGCAGCCTAGGTGTCCCCGATAGATGAATAAAGAAGATGCGATATATATAATATAGATATATACATGTAGACACATACATATATACAATGAAATACTATTCAGCAATACGAAAGAATGACATCTTGCCATTTGTGACAACGTGGATAAACTCAGAGGGTATTGGGCTCAGTCAGACAGAGAAAGACAGATACCCTATGATTTCCCTTATGTGTGGAATGGGAAGAACAAGGCAAAGCAGAAATGGACCCTTAGATACAGAGAACAAGCTGATGGTTGCCACAGAAGAGGAGGAGGGGTGGGAATTTTTTTTAAAGGTGTCATTAGGGTGGGCTCTAGCCCAGCATAACTGGTGTCCTCATAGGAAAAGACTGGCATGCAGACACACACAGAGGAGGCCACGTGAGGACATGGAGAAGATGGCCATCTAGGAGCCGAGGAGAGGGGCCTGGGAAGACACCAACCGTGCGGGCACCATGCTCACTGACTTCCAGCCTCCAGAGTGAGACGGTACCTTTCCGTTGTCTGAGCCCCCAGTCCACGGCCTGTTATCAGGGCAGCCTGAGCAAACCTGCACAGGGGCAGACCCTTTCTGGGTGCACCACGAGGATGCTTCCCCTCCTCGGGCTCTGCACCCCACTTCCAGGCTCTATTCAAGTGGGGATGGGGGGACAAATACCAAGATTAGAGAAGGCTGTGCATTGAAAGGGAGATGCGAGCGTACCTGTGCCCGGTAAGGTCTGGAAAAAAGAGCAATACGAAGGAGGAGGAGAGAAATAGCCCTGTGGGTGACCAGCTAGTTCTTCAGCCCATCGAACGCACAGTTACTGAATTATGAATTTCATCACTGACTCTCTTCATTCAATTGCCTACTGTGGGCACATTCCAATCACATAAACCACACTTGTATGGTGGGACAGGACCTCTCAGTGAGGAGAAGAAAGGGTCACATGGACTGAGGACTGACAAGGGGCCAGGCAGACTTCCCCACCGTGACATGCAATCCCACACCAGCCCTACAGAGTGGGTTCTGTTGTCAGCCACGGTTCACAGATGGGGCGGAACCCAGGCTCAGAGATGGGAAGTATTTTGCCCCAGGTGCCAAAGCCAGGACTGGGAAGCAGCTCTGTGTGACATCATTGTCAACATCGGTGCTTCCCCCGCCCCAGTGTTCACTCTTTTTTTTTTGGCAATAAAACATCCTAATTTTCTTTGGAGACACCCCTTCCCGCATGGCCCTCTGCCCCACTGCCGTCGATCCCGGGCTGGTATTGCAAAGTGGCTGATCAGGAGTTGCTCCGATTAGATGTACCGCTCACACATGGGAGACACTAGATCGATCTCTGAGTCCCTGACGTTCATCACCCGAGCTGCCTTCCTGAGAGAATGTGGATGGAGACGCCTGGTCCTGACCCTGCCCTAGGTCACCCCACGATCCTGTCCATCATGTCATTGACTTCTACCCCTGCCTGACACTGTATGTCACTCAGGCTCCCTGTTGTAGCCACCCACCCTGCTCTCGGAGGTTTCCTCCGTAGCCCCTGCCCGCTGGCCGTACGCGAGCGCGCACACACACACACACGTGTTCCTCCCACTGTCTTCCCGTCCTAGGCTCTTGTCACTCACTCTTCTCTCCCAGCCTCACGTTCTCCCAGTTCTCCGGCAGGACATCCACCAGTTCACACCGACAATGGACACTTTTCTTTCTTTCGTTTTTTGAAATCGACTTCTCGGTTGTCCGTGTACAATGCCTGTCTCAGACAGTGTGGGCTGCTGTAAGAAAGCACCATAGGCTGCAGGTTATAAACAGCAGAAACCGATTTCTCACAGTGCTGGAGGCTGGGGTCCACGGTCCCGGCACCTGCACAGCTGGGTTACCTGGGCAAGGGCCTCTTCCAGGTCACAGGTGGCCTCCTTCTCGTTGTATCTTTACACGGTTCAAAGACAGCAAGAGAGCTCTCCGAGGTCCCTTTTAGTAGGGCACCAATCCCCTTCCTGAGGGCTCCACCCTCATGACCTAATCGCCTCCCAAGGCCCCCCTCTTAATGCCATCACAGTGGGGCTTTCATCATATTGGGGGAGGATAGAAACATTTTGTCCATTTCAATGACATTTGAAAATATTAAGGTAGATTTACTCTCACAAAGCAAGTTTGAAATCAAGTATACATAAGCCATCCTATCAGAACAGAAGCCTCAAACTTCTTAAAAATCATTATTATCTCACTGAGGAGTCTTTTTGTATATTTTTTCCTATTTACTAACTCATCTAGTGAAATTTTAGTACTGCAGACACACTGCATAGGCCCATGTAATTTTAATATCTAAGTGCCTCCACCAAGAACCAATTTTTACCCCTTTGGGGGCAACATTGCCCCCAGTTGAAAATGCGTATAGGGAGAGAGAGAGAGAGAGAAAACCCAGCCAAACCAAAAGCTCAGTCACATGACATCTCTGTAATTACTCTGTACTCTGTAATACGCAGAGTTGGCCCCAGCAGCGAGCCTGGCAATTTGTATCCAAACATACTGAAAGACATTAAAAACTTCCATTTGCTTCCAGCACATTAGTGGCCCTGCACGCATGAGAAATGGACTTATTCCAGCTTAGGGTACGCCTCTTTGAAAAATGATGGGCGTTGCTTTTTTAAATTAAGGTAGCAACACCTTATCAATGGATAATTTAAACGTTGCAGGCATTCCAAAATGCTGTGATTTGCAACACCAGTTTTAATTAATGCCTGCAACCCAGCTGTGAAAATTGGGACCTCTAATTTGTGAGTTACAGTAACTGCTAGTGTTGATTAACCTAGCAGGTCAAATTCTGGTTCCGTGGTCTTATATATATATGTATATATCATCTTTCTATTAAACTGTAAGTTGAAAGCCAACAGGGGATGGAAATAATCACTCTTAGGTAATGTGTCACCTCTGAAAACAGAGGTGACGGCAGAGTACATGATTGTCTCCTTCCCCTCCTCCCCCACCTCTCTTGGTTAACTCCTTCCTCTCATGGTGTTACTTAATTTCTTCCTCCTTTTCTACATACTGGCAGCTCCGTTATTGTATCATCACCCTTCCCATCCCACCCAGAATGTCCTCTGGTTTTCAAACCGTGTCATACAATAACTCCTGGGGGTCTCTTCCACCTCGCTAACTTCCTTTCCATCCATGCATTTGAGAATACGCATGGCTGCCGTGCGCTGGGCTCTACAGTGGGCCTTGGGATACAGTGAGAGCAACATCACTGGAATAGTTAGCTCTTACGGAGCACTATGGAGCGGTACCATGCTGCGGAACCATGCAAACCTCTTTACAGATTCTAACTTCTTCGGTCCTGGCAACCACCTGGGATAAAGCAGACCTCGCTCTCACCCTCTGGTGTTTATTACGCGCTGGAACCAGCAGCACCGGCCTGGGACTGCAGGGACTGCAGGGACTGCAGGGACTGCAGGTACCTGGACAGGTCTCGGTACCTGACACAGAACAGGGGCTGGGTTCTTTTAATGTTGGCTGATCCCGTTGAACTGGCAGCAGAATAAGCTTGAGAACTTCTTAAAAAGTGGGGTAGGATGGGACATAATGGAGAGATATTAAATATTTGCTTTTGGCCTTGAAGAGACAGGGAACGTGGTGGTTAAAGACGCGGGCTTAGATGTCAGGCAAACAGTGGTTGGCCTCCAGGTCCCATCACTCAGCACCCGGATGACCCATGGATAAGTTCTCCAGCCTCTAAGGGCTTCTGGCTGCATCTGAAAAGTAGGAATATCGCTCCTAACACGCAGGACCGTGTGGGTATTCAATGACAAACTTAAGGGCTTAATGCAGCGCCTGGCACGGGTGGTGCTGTCAGCCACAGCCGATACACGTAGCTATTATTGGTATAATAATCCATCACGTTCTCCACGACAGCCCATGGAGACTCACCCGCAATATTGGGACACTTGAAGCTGTCAGTTAATTAAACGGTTTTTGAGCATCTACTCTGTGTGGACGCAATATGGCCATGGTGGGGGGTCCAAGAGCATCTAGTGGGTCCCTCGTAGCACCTGTGCTAATCACAGCCGCGCTTACAGATTGGTGCGTGGTAATATCTGTGTCCTCCACGCCAGCCGGCTGTGGGGGCCTGCACCTGCGTGGTGGCGCGGCCCCGTGTGGACTGGGACTCCAAGCCTGGCTTAGTGTCTGATGGTCGCTATCTCGAGCTTCTTCTGATTTTCGAACAAGGGGCCTCCTATTTTCATCTTTCACTGGGCTTACAATGACATAGCTGGTCCTGCCTCCACTGGCCTGTAAGCCCTGTGTGGGCAGGTTCTAAATCTCCTTTGCCCACAGCTGTACCCCAGCAAGTAATCCCTGGGTGAAGGGAAGCATGAGTAAGGCTCGCAATGCAGACACACCCAGAACCGGCACCCACGCCTTGGCTCAGACATACCCGGGACGGGAGTAGATGAGAGGCCGCCGAAAACTCCGTTTTGCGCTGAGGGCCTGGTCAGAAGAAGCACTGCCTCTCTCTCATTTATCTGTGAAATAAACTGACCACATCTCATAATTCGGGGGCTTTGTTACTAAGTTAACCCCAAAGTGGCCAGAGATGGCAAAGTGCTCTTTCAGTTTCACTACCTCATGTCACACAGTTAAGAGACTATTTTAAAAATACACTATTATATCTGAGGGGCATTGGTGGGTGAAAAAGGGCACACATATAGGAAAACAAAAATACTGTTTTTGAGGAAGCTGATGAGGAACATATGCAATGGATGGATGCATGAGAATAAAGGGATGAATTTAGATGTTCCCTCCCCGGGGGGCATTTTTCTCCTGTGTCTCCAATGGCGGAGGAACCCTTTAGAGACAGCCGTGTGCTCATCCCTTCACTTGGCAAAAGGGCACTTGGGCTGGCTTGTGCGAGGCTCTGCATCCCCGTGTGTGTGGATAAGAGGGATGACTCACGCATGGTGATGGACACCGTTCAACCACACCAGTGCTGTCTGGGAGAGGTGCACCCACCGGTGAGACATCACCGAGAAATGAGCAGGTGACCACGCCCAGGGACGGGAAGACCCCCCAAGGAAAAGGCGTGGAGCTGGCTCCCAACTTACTTGGCACCTCGGCTAGTTTTCCTCACCGGACACATGGGGATGGTAGCTTCTATCTGAAAAAGTTGTGATGAGTCATCATAATTGCAGTCCCTTTGCAAGGGACCTGTCCCAGGTGCCATTGCTGTCCTTGAGGAGGACTCCCTGAAAACTCATGGCTTCTGGCTCAGCACCCCCACCCTTCCCCACACTCCCGCTTGCCCATCTCTGTGAATCAGAAACACGTGATTTGAACAGGGGGTGACGCTTAGAGCAAGGTGCTACAAAAATTAACTTGCAGTGGAAGGACATTGTGTTGTAGGGACGCGGGAGGTAGAGAAGTGAGCTCTGATTCTTCCTTTACATCAGAATCACCCTCTGTTTGCTCCTCCCCAGAGCTCAGTAAGCCGCTCACTTGACTCTCAAAACAGACGCAAAGATGTCATGACCACCACGGAACAGCGCACCCGTATCACACCTCCCACGTGCATGCGTGTTTGTGTGTGACGGGAAGAAGGGAAAGAAAGTCAATCCTTAATTACCTCCGCACTCACCTGATGATTAACGCCTAACAGTGGGGGACACTCAGGACCCTGACTCCGTCGGGAGGGTTAAGGAGCTCCAAGAACACAAAGATGACTTATCTGCCTGAAACCATTATGGCAACACACATGTGGTAGCTTCTCTGGGGGATAGCTTCTTTTATTCTTTTAATCACAGTCATATATATTTCTTGTATTGCTTGGTTATAATTCTTCTTAATGCAAAAGTGCTGTTCTTTTAAATTAGGTCTTTATCGTGCCACCGTAATGCCAGAAAATTTGATGCAGTTGCATCCTGGCTGCCTCATTAAGTTTAACGTCACAACCAGACACAGGTAAAGGCTCACCAAGGCATGATTATCTATTACACCCATCCTCCACTGTCCATTCCTCCATCCGTCCACCCTCTCACCCATCCATCCATCTGTCCATCTCTCCACAGTGCCAGACATTGGACACTGAGGAAAAGGCAGCTATTTATATCAAGTGGAGGCAGGCTTCATACTTGTCATTTTTTGTTTTAAAAAAGCAACACTCCAGGGAGTGTCTGATGCAGGTAAGCCCCAAACTGAAACACCTGTCGGTTATTCTCTCTGCAGAGTCATGTGTGGTTGGTTACTTTCCGGTCGATGCACTGAGATGAAAGTGGAAATTAAGGGGAAATGCAAATCGCCACCTGCCTGGTAACTCACTAGGGAGCATCCCCCACTGGCTGCACTCAGGAGCCCTACGTCCTGGTCCCATTTTCGGCATGGTGTCATCTTTGATGAATTACTTAATCACCACTTACATCTGTTCCTTCCTGAGTCACAAGAGGCTATGGGCACATATAAAAATGGATTTGGGGGGTGGGGGGAATGCAGGACACTTCCACATGGAACATTAGATTTCTGATTCTCTGGCAGGGAGTGGGGTACAACAGTTGCCTCTTCAACCTCGAAGGGCCAAACTTGGGCTGAGCAGGGCTGTAAAGAAGCCTCCTGCTGACCATGCCAATGACCCTCACAGTCACTGCGTGTCCCTGAAGGCACCTGCTCCAGGCCAGTGCCCTTTCCTCACCGTTGTGTGTCTTACCATGTGGTCAGCAGCTGTGGCGGCTACCCCTTTACCCTCAAGCTTGCAGGGCCCCTACCCATACCGACTGTGGTTATGGTGAAGTAAGAGAGGCATAATAATCTTGGTGCCCTTATAGCCATTTTCCATATAACCGACCTATAATATTTGATTAATTAAGCCAATTCATAGAGCCCCAAAGGGACAGCATCTCTGAGCCTACAGAACAGAGAGCTTATAAAGATACCAGACAGACCCCTTTAGCCATGGTGGTATAGGGCCCTCCCTTTCACCTGGTGAACCTTCGTTATTTTGAACCTTGATCGTTTGCAACACCGAGTGGCAGCTGGGAAATGGCCGGCGCCACAATGTAACTCAGCACTGTCTGTGAAACAGGAAGCATTTGCTAGACTGACATGGTTAATGCAGAGAAGATCTAGAAGAGGGTACTCACGAAGATAAAATATTTTCATGTACGTATGATCACATGGGACCCTTCACCTAACCCTCCCTCCCTCCCCAAAGACGGCTGTGCCCCGATCCCTGGCCCCTGGGGAGGCGTTGCATGACGTGGCAAAGGGACGGGGCAGGCAACACTGGGGTTAGAGGCCTGAGCTCAGGGAGATGCTCCTGGGTTGTCTGGAGCACCCCGATCTAATCACAAGGACAGACAGAACTTCCTTCAGTCAGGGTCTGAGAGAGGAGGCAGAAGAGACAGGGGGAGAGATCTGGAGCATGAAAGGGGCTTGGCCCACTCCTGCCAGAAGACAGGGCACGTGGAACAGGCGAGAAGGACAGAGACAGCTCCGAGGAGCCAAGGCCGGGCCCCCACTGACAGCCAGCAGGGAAGCGGAGACGGTAGCCTGACCTCAGGGAGCTGAGTTTAAGGGGCAATCTGAATGAGCTTGGGAGCAGGCCCGCGTCTGGAGCTTCTGCCCATCCAGCATCCTATCAGGGGGCCCTGTGACTCTCTCATCTTGACTTCTTTGAAGCAGAGGACCCAGCAGAGCCTCACCGCACCCGGACTGCTGGCCTCCAGACCTGTGAGGTCATAGAGGTGTGTCCTTTTAATCACTGCTACATTTGTGGCAACTTGCAACCACAGCAACAGAAAATCAATGCCATGGGGGAGGGTGCTTTTTATTTATCTATAAAAATACTTAGCAGCCAGTATGGCCAGCAACGGACTGCCGACCAGTCAGAAGGGCCCGAAAGCCCACCGGTGAGCCCTGAGAACCAACACCAGCCTTGCAGATGAAGACTGCACAAGACGGAGATCAGTCACCTTAACCATCTAAGCCCACAGGTCTGGGAAAGGGTCTCCTAGGCAACATTCTAGGAATTTCATCTCTGTTCATGGCATGCCCTTAAAAATAATAAAAGGGACATTTCTTAATAGCTATGAGAGATTTGGTTCAGTTTTCTACCTCATCTAATCAAAAATTGTCCTCTCTGTTAATGTGCCTTTAAAGTTTGGCTTGACCGCACCCACCCCCCAACTCACTCACTCACTCACTCCTTCCCAGAGCCTCCTCACCCCCACCCCGGCAATGACCCCTATACCCAGAAACCACCCCTACATCACACCAGAGTTCTGCCTGAGTTCAGAGGTCTTCTCCCGGGGACGGGGGCCAGCCGGGGCTGACGTGGCTACGAGAGAGGCTTGGTGTTGCCAGCATCCTATTAGAGGGAACGAAATTAGACTAATATGTTTGTCAGCCGCCAGCAGGCTCAGCCTCCGCAATTATCCCGTCTAATTCGATTAGCAGCTGACAGCCGAGAGCACACCCCGCGACATTTCGGTTTGCCATGTAAAAATGAGGGGCACACCACCCACTTGTCTTCCTCGTTCACACCAGGTCCTCTCGAGTCGCTCGAGGACTGAGTTTTGTCACTAGCTGGCATTGTGTCACACCAGTTTATCTTCTCTGCTCAACATGAGATGGGCCGGGGGGGGTCATGGGAGACGGTGAGAACCCCGGGGAGTAAAACGGAGCTCAAAGTGTCAGCAGAGGATTTCGTAAAATGCACGGGGACAGTTAATTTGGGTGTCCCCTGAGACAGCAGAGTAAAACTGTGAAAGTTGCAAAAGGTGACTAAGGAGGTTTGAATCAGCTCGTAGGGCTGCAGACACACACACACACACACACACACACATACACATGGTCTGGCTCAGAAATGTAGCTCATGGATCTCACAGTGGGACTACCAGGGCTGTGCAAACTCTTGGCGTCCATGTGCCCCATGGGCAGAAGAAGAGTTATCTTGGGCCACACATTAAATACACTGCGCAACACATAATCACAAAAAAAACCTCATCACGTTTTACGATTTTGTGTTGGGCCTCATCCATGGTCATCCTGAGTCACACTCAGCCCGTGGGCTGTAGGCTGGACACCCCTGGGAGACAGAGTCTGTGCAGAAGGTGCTGCATTCCCCTGTGGTGGTGAAGGACAGTGAAACACCTGTCCCTGGACCTCGAGCCTCAGCCCAGCTCCAGCTTCGGGCTGGCGGTGCTCCTACAGGTTTCACTATGGCTGCTGCAGCAGCAACTGAGAGATCCGCGGCCCACATAAACAGCCGCAGCAGAGGCCACTTGGGGAACAGCCCACGGAAAGGTCTGCATTCCTCACTGCAGAGCAGTTTCAACCAATACATTCGAACAGCAGGTTTAACAAGGTTTTGAACAGATCATAGTGGTTTTATCATGGGGGTTCTTCCAGTATTAAAGGACATTGGACAGCGGCCGAGGAAGGCAACCCATCTCCTGTAACTTCACTCCACAGTATGAAATGAGAGCCCGAACAAGGCTCGGCGGAAATCGGCGAGCACAAAACGCGAAGGGGAAGAGGCTGAAACGCCAGGCGATGTCTAGAAAGCCCTGCCTTTTAAAGGCCCTGGTTGTCCAAGCCACGCCCCTCTTCCCTGGAGGCCTGGCACGAGGGCTTCTAACGCCTCATGTGTTCCTCTCCATCTCAGTCATGGAAGGGCCCTGGTGATGAGTCATGCCCTCACGATGCCCTATTTGCATGATTGGCTTAATATTTTTTAAAAGCAACTCACTTTTCTTACACAAATTGAACTTTAAAAATTTGCTTCATTGGTTCAATAGGCTGGTCACATGTCTTCTTACATGTACTGGCTACATAGGTGACTGTTAAAACCTCAGTGCTCCTCTCCTGAAAGCTCTCTCTGCCTGTCACCATTTGGGGACCACGACATGTGGGTCAAGTGAGGCTCCAACCACCCCCTGTGGTTTAGTGGTGGGAGGGGGAGCCCTTGCCATTCTTCCTGCCAACTTCCAGAGCCTCTCAAGCCAGGAGGGAGACGGGGGCGGGGCCCAGGACAGAACCTCTGAGAGCATCACAGTGTGCAGAGGGCATAGACAATGCCTGATAAACAGCAGCTGCTGTACAGGACAACCTGCGGATGGGCACAGCCGAGCAGCCTGGCACCTGCCAGCTCATAGAAACCCGAGCTGTTCCCAGAGCCAGGCCCTCTTCAAGGTGTTCATGGTAAGTGACATCTCCACCCAGCAGGACACTTGGACATGATTCTCCATTCCTCTCTCGTCCCTCACATCCTGCCCATTTACCTCCTTAATATCATTCTGACCTCCAAATACCTCTCACCACGTGCACCGCTACCACCCTGGTCCAGCCCCGATCCTCTCCCGCCCCCACACCGCAGGGGCTCCCTAACTGGTTTGCTTCCATCCTTGTCACTCTGTGGTGTATTCTCAAAATAGCGGCCAGAGAAAGTGTCTGAACATGCCAGTAAGACCCAAACTCTCCATTGGTTCCCGCATCACTCAAAGTCAACCCATACCCTTTGCCACAACCCAGCTGACCCTCTCCCATTGCTCCCGTGACTCACTCTGCTTCAGCCACACTGGCTGTCTGGCTGAGTTCAAGCACACCTGAATGTCTCTGCCTCGGGGCCTTTGCACTTGCTCTTTCGTCTGCCTCGAGGGCTCTGTGGGTAGCTCTCACACCTCCTCAAACCTCTGCACAAACGTCCAGACCACCCTCCCTGCCTCACAAGTCCTCATGTTCTCTGCACACTTACCCCATCTGATGCTCTGCATGTTTTTTACTTATTTCTCTTGTTTGTCGTCTGCTGACAACACTAGAACGTCAGTTCCATGACGCTGGGAATATATGTCTTCAGTGCCTGGCCCATTATAGGACCTTAGCAGACATCCATTGAGCAAATGAAGAGGCAGAGGAGGCAAAGAAAGGAGGCATTGCTCTGAAATGTTTGCCAAGACAAAAGAAAGACGTACTTAAGGAGTCTAGAAATCAGAAAGAGTGGTAACAGCAGACTAAGAAAACAGAAGGAGGTAGAAAAGACTAGGCGGTACCATTGCATCTCCTAGAGGAAAACCGCGTGCTTTGAGCCTCTGGGAAACCTCACAGCTGGTGACAGCACACTCGGCATTCACAGGGAGAGTGAGAAATATCTCCACCACTCTCATGTTTCCTAGACCTCATCAAAAGGCTCGAGGTCACTGCAGGTCACTGCCACAAAGAGGAGGATTAAGCCACTGAGAATTTCTGGAGCTCAGAGAGGACACTCCAGGTCGTCCAAAGCCTTCTCCAGGTCTGGAAGCCACGGTCTGTCTCAACTGTGTCATAAAGACTCCTTTCACACCTCTGCAATTTCTCACTCCGGGAGGAGGGGACATTAGAGGGAGCAGAGTCTCGCGTGTCCGGAGTCCCTAACATCTCCTTCGGGAAGAGAGGCTGATGCAGCGCAGATGAACGCCATGAATGTGCTTCCTCCAGACGGCTCCTGAGCCAGAGCCAGATCACGGGGTGGACGGAGGCCCTGCCAGGGCGCTCGGGGAGGAGGGCTGGAATGTTCCCAAGGCCGGAGGGGAGAGGCCGCCCACTGACGGTTGGACAGTTAAAAAGGAGATCTCGGTGCTGATGCCTGGGGCGTCTGGGGACATCATGTGCCTTTCTCTGTGTCGTGGCCGCCGTCCCAGCTCCGCACAGAGAGAGCTTGTGCTGGGCTAGTCGGGAAGGGGAGGACACAATACGCCTCCTACAGAAAGCCTGGGCCCTCGGCTCCCTGGGGCTCGCAGCTGTGTGCATCTGGAACACACTGTCCTGCGCAGGGCAGCAGAGGCCTTCTGCCTCTGTGACTTCAGCTCTGAGCTGAGGGCATGCCTGTCACTCACCTGCTCTGGGTTCTTCTAATGCGTCAACGACCCAGCAGACCTTGGGGTCTCCTCACCTTTCACTGGCCCCTGTGATTACCTCTCCCCTGCCCCCCAAACTTAAAGCTACTCTGAATTATATTATCAAGATCTAAACTCTCATGCAATAAACATTTGTTGAAAAGGCAGCAATGCCAGATTCTCTGACTTCTATTAAATAATTTCATCCTCACGTATTCCTGCGAGGTCAATATCAGCTGCCTGTCATGTGAGATTCTACAAACAAAAGCAACTTGCTGGAGGCTTTATGGCCAATCAGCAGAAGAGCTGGGACATAAACCCAGGCTGGTCTGACAACCAACCCACCCGTTGCCATAAAATCAAACACTTGAGAAATGAATTTAATATTCTGAGTCAAAGCAGCTCAACTAGCCGATGCATCTGGCTCTCCCCAGTAAAGATTCTTTATTAAACCAACGGCAAAAGAAGTCCCACTCCCAGCATTACAATTGACCTCTGTCTTAAAGGGGAAAAAAGTAATAATCTTGAAATGTTCCTCAAAGTATAATTTTGGGACTGTGGAGTTCTTGTTGTAAAATACCATAGCAAGGGCCTTGGCCTCTTTTCCGTCTTCCGTTTTTCTTTCAGGCTTCCGTCAAATGGCCTCATTTTTTTCTACTTCCTCATCCTCCTCCCTTTCTTTTCAGGGCTGCCTTGAAAAATAAAGATATATAGTGCATTCAGGGTTGAACAAGCAGAAATAGGAATTACAGCAGAAGGGACCTAAGAGATAGGGGTGGGCTCTCTGATCAAAAGGGTAATGAAGTATCAGCACGGCCTCAACAAGGAGTCGGTCGGTCCAGCGGTAATTACGGGAGTGTGGCCGAGGCTCCAGCTGTACCACGTGGGGCAGAGGGTGGGGAGAGGAAGAATGACTGGAAAAACTGGAGGCAGGTCTGTGCCTTTCCAGATGGAAAGCCCTCCCTGGGGGGAGAGAAACTTAATTTGGGGACGGGGGGTGGGGGGGGTTAGGCAGTGCCCGCTCTTTGCCATATCTACTAAATATGCCATCCCATTTAACTCCCTCAACAATTCTTTGGGGGTGTGGGACAGTATTTTTTTTCACTTCACAGAAGACAAAGCCGAGATTCGGGATTGCTGAATGAGTTGTCCGATCACACGGCCAAGGAGGGAGCTGCTCTGAGAAGACCTGGCTTGAAAGCCAATGCAGCTCTCTCTGCCATCTTGTTCTAGCGTCACCTGGATGGTCCTCTCTGGGCACAGGTGGGCAACATGGCGCCCTCCTGTCTCCCTTCCGTTCCTTCCCTGCCTCCATCTTTCTTCCCCTCCTTAGCATCTGAGGATAGACCATGACTTTATGAGGCAGAAGTCTAAGGGGGAGGGGGTGAGACGGGGGTATCTATTTTCTAACATCAGTGTGCACATTAAATACGAACTATGGCCAAAACCACGTGGCTCATTTCTGAGGGTGCAGGAAGCACCTGCGTGAGGTGTGATTCTACCTCACGTGCTACAGAAGCCTTGGCAACGGGGAGCAGCCTGTGGACACAGGGCTGGAGATCTCCCCCCTTCCTGAGTTGCAGGCATAGGATGATGCCACAGAGAACGTTGGAAGAGGCTTTGATATCAGGGAAAGAGAAACTCTAGGAACTAAAGCCATCGAGTAACAGCATGGTATTCAGAACGCATTGTGTGCGGACGGCTGGAGATGAGAGAGTCTGGAGCAGAGAGACCCTGGTTCACACAAGAAAAGGAACACCAGGCTTCCTCTCCAGGCTTAGCTCAGTTCCAACCATTTTCTTGCCCAGCATGAGACGATCAGTGAAGATCACCCACAAGGTGATATAGCCCGGAGGCAGCCAGACCTCGGTTCAAGTTCATTTGCTCCCTCTTTACTTGAGCAAATGGTTTAACTTCTCAGTGATTTAATGTCCTCATCTGTAAAACCACCTAACTCATTGGGTTCCTGAGAAGATAAAATGATGGCACATTTGTGAAGGGCTTACCCGCCATCAGCCCTCAGCGAACGATCATGCTAAAGTCACACCGGACACCATTTATGGGGGGCGGGGGGTGGCCTCGACAGGGTAATAACACGTATAATGGTCTATGGAGAGATCGTTCTGACCGGTGCACATAATTCTGCCCACCGTTCCACTCCAGGTGCCTTACGTGCCCAGCGTGAGATGGCAGAACTGAACATGCGATGCCTTTATCGATCTGAGACATCTCGCTGGGCTGACTGCGTTGGACTATACACGGATAGAAAAACAAGACGTAAAAGTCCCTGAGATAAGTCCCTTACAATCTCACCTGGTGCTTGCCCCTCACGGAAGAGCAATCTGTTCCAGTTCCGGGGGGAAACCTGTATGGGCAACTTAAGGGACTGTATTTGCACCACTCAAAGCTCGTACCGTACTCACTGCTTTCCCAACTCCACCCCACTGTGCTGTGGACGTTACTGCTCTTTCGTTCAGGAGCCCGTGAGGGGCCATTGGCTGGAGTTGCCAACGTGGGGAAAGGTTGCATGCAGTTCCGACTCCTGGAGCAACATGGAGAATAACGCGGAGACGCCGACCATAAGCCCTGCGTTCGATCTCCGAGAAACTCTCCCTGACCTTCTGCAGATGTCAGGGCGAACTTCAAACGCATCCCGAGATTCTGAGTGCACCTTATTAGCACAAGTTGCTGGATACAACAAAGTCTATCAAATTATTTGATAAAGATCTATTCATTACCCTTATCCAGCCCACAGAAAAATATAATTGAAACACATGGTCACACGTTATAATGAGCACGGGGATGAAACGTCCTCTTCTTTCCTCCTAATTAGAAAACCAGAGGCTTAGAAAAATGCGTGGAAGTGGATCAGATAGCAGAACAGATTTTATGTCTTTAGGCAGGAAATCTTTTCTAAGTGACTTGCTAGTTCAGGCATTTTATAAACTCTGAAAAATGAAATTGCCTAAACCAAACACATGTGCCTTTCCCCTCTATTACAGAAACATAATGATGCCCCTGCTTGCAGAAGCCACTCATCAAATATTTGTGGGTGCTCACCTCTGCAGCGGGGCTCTCCGTCAGCGGGGTACGAGTAATGAAAGGGAGTACACTGATGAGCCAGGCGAGGCCTGCTTTGTATGGTGAGCGCCCCCCAGCGGTCTGGAGAGGGGAGAATAAAAGAGGCCACATCGTGGGCAGTGGGAAGTCCCAGTACACGGAGGAAGAGAGGGAACACCCCCTCCCCAGCAGTGACCATCACACCGGGAAAGGACAGAAGGAAGAACCTTCCCTCAAAGTCGCCACTCGGGCTGTGTGTGAAAAGACAAGGATGCCGGGTCAACACTTGCGGACAGCCTGAGTGTCTCCCCGCAGCTAGCTCGGATCCTTTCTGTCTGTGTGCATTTTACTTCCAAGTGGGAACGGTGCTGTGGACGACTGTACAGGAACCTGTTACTAGCCAGGTACTCAGGTCAGAGGGCTTTTAAGAACTGTTTTCCGATGTGAGGAATACTTCTCTGTGATCGCGGCTCTAAAGTTCTGAAGAAATATGTATGACCCTGGACCAAGAAGAGTCAGTGGGCAGGGAGGGAACTTGGAGGGGCGGGGTACTTTCTAGGGAAGTCATGCCCAGGTAGATTGCTAAAGTGAGGTAAGAGTTGGAAACAACGGTTATAATTATAATAACATAGCAGAAAACCTCAGTGCTCACTAACACCTATGGGGCTCCTCCACTAGGAGTACAGCTGGATCACACGTCCCTACCCCAGGTAATCAGGTGGGGCCATCTGGGAAGGCCAGATGCAAAACCTCTCACACAGTCCCTAACCCTCTCTCAGCTCTCAGCTGTCAGCGGATGCGGGTAACTCAGTGGTGACTGCTGAGGCTGCTGAAGATGCTGGAGCTGTACAAGGGAGCCGCCCCCATCCACTGGCCCTCACTGAATTGCAAGGGAAGTGAGAAATAATCTTTTGTTGGGTGAAGCCCTTGAGATTTTGAGGTCTATTTGTTGACGCAACTAACATTACCTACACTGACTAATAATATAGTGGTTATTATTATAGCTAATACCCATTGGGTATGTGTCTAAGGATTTGTCTAAGTATTTTAACCCCCACAGTAGCCGTGTATATGAGGTACTTTTATCTCCAGCCACCTTATCATCTTAGACGAGAACAAGAGCCTCTCTGCATGGGACGGACGGGACAGGGTCATACCAAACGAACAGATGGGCCACCCACAGGGTCACGTGGTTGCTGTCACTTCTGGGGGTGGAGTCCCGGGACCCCTGCAGGGAGGAAGATCCGGAATTATGCTGAGGAATCACACAGGCATGGATCCCAGAGGTGAGGTTCAAGTCCAGGGCCAGGACCTTTTTTCCCTGCTCATTTGTTGAAGTTCGCTAAGGGGCATGGAGCATGCTAGAAGGGAGATAGGCTTTCTTTTCTGTTTAACTCTCACACTACTGTTTCTATGATTCAAGTGGTTTTTCCCCCCTCCTTGGACATCTGTGCGTCTCGTCCACCTTTTATCCATAATTTATAAGGGATCTTTTGAATGCCTTGCTGATTCTTGTTCTCTTTTTGTTCCATTTTATTGATTAGCGCCCAGAAAAAGTCGATCTCACGCATGCGTGTTTTCGAAGCCTGAAGTGGATGGCGAGCTCCGACAGGAAGACTTTGTAGCAACAGAGCATGCAGCAAAGGATGCGTGTACAGGGCTTGGGGCTTTCTGTGGCGTTATTTGAGAACGTAATGATCAGGAAAAGGTCTACGAAACCACATATTTGCTGCTTTTTAACACCAGATGATTATCTTGAAGGAAATTCAAATACACTATTTCAATTTTTAATAATAAATCAATGTGTGTGTAAATAAACCCATCGTTAAAATTTAGGAATGTCTGTTAATTAACAACAACAAAAAGACTGAGAAAATGAAGGGGTAAGGATTAGGAATCCCCAGAACTCTGTAAGTCTAGGCAATATTTTTTCACAATTGTGTTGGAGGCATAACTGCTCTATTGTCTTAATGTCCAAGAAAACTGCAAAGGAAATACTTCTGTGAAAACTGAGTAGTATCAGCTCATCCCAAATGGGTGTCTGTGGACAGGGCAAGAAGTTCCTGCCTAGGGAGACAGGGTGTGTGTGTGTGTGTGTGTGTGCGTTTTCATTTCTCCTTCTGATAAGCAGTGAGAACCTTCCACTGTTAGGGATTCACGGGCACTGTCTTCTGTCTCAAAACGTGGAAATATGGCCCAGGCCTGGCCAGTCAGGGCACCGCCCTTCCACGGCCATAGTCATGGTCAAAGGCAGCTATGGGGTCTGAGATGGGGTCTAGTCAAGGCCTGGGAACAGCAGCCAACCCCGAGAGCTGCGCTGGAATGTTCGGGAGGAGACGCCCTGTTTCTGCAGGCGCTGACTGCAGCCATGTCACTTCCCCCAGGGGCCGGGGGGCTGCCTAAAAGGAGGGCAACCCCAGGCAAAGCAGGTTGGGGGGTGGAGAGGCCCAGATTCCGATCATCACGTGGACAGCAGGCCCTGATCTGAGGGGTTCACAACTTCACCTTCCCGGTTGGGTGAACCAGCACATTCTTTTCACGATTTAAACCCATTTGGGCGTGTTTACTAGAATGTCTTTGATGAACTCAGCGTCTGTCTTCATGTTCTTGCAACTGGTTTTCTTCAGACCAAAAGTGCATGTATTCAGAGCTCTCCTTCTGAGGAATAGGGCGATCTACTGGGGTTTTACAGGAGAACCAAACGTTAGAGCTGACGGGGAACTGCTTGCATTCCCTGTTGCTGCACAGCCAGCTCCTCCCAGATGAAGTGGGTAAAACATCAACCACAGTGTGAGGCCCCTGGCCCAGGGCCAGGCTTCCGAGAGCTGGGCGGGGATGACTGGCCTCCGCGTCAGGGTGTCAGAGGCGGTAAGGTGCGCATGCATGTGGTTTTCATTTGTTGGTGTTACTGTTGTTTTCCTCAGACCCCTGGAGTCCAGGCAGTTATGACCCAGAGCCTGGGACGTCCCAGCAGAGCATCTACCCCTGGCCTCTCCCTGAGGCTGGCACAGGCATCCTCGCAGCGTAGAGTTGGGATGGCTGGATCTCTTACCAGGCAGCTCAGAGTTCCAGGAATGAATGTGCCCATGAACAAGACAGAGGCTGACCTCCAGAGTCTGGCCTCGCATCACATAATGTCCCCCAGGCCTACAAGCCTGCCCAGATTCGAGGGAGGGCATGCAGACACCCAGCTGGAGGAGGAAGAGCACCAAAGGGTTTGGGGCCCTGTTTCAAGAGCACCATCACGCTGCATCTTTCCCCTCACACTTCCACACCTTAACGCAGAGCTCCCATCTGTCAGGTGACGTTGTTGCTCAGCCTGGTCCTCTCAGCGACTCTCCCCTTCTCCACGGCTCTGCAGCATGTCACCTCCTGAGGAGGCATCTCCCAGCTTCTCTCGAGCGGGGCTCAGGGTCATTTTGCTCCGCTCATCCCTCTGCGCATCAGGACCGTCTCATTCTTCTTTGTCACTTATCTCTAAATTGCAGTCATTCGGAGAAGCACAGACCTTGTGTTTTATTACCAGAATTATTATCTTGACTCCTGGCACACAGAAGATGCTAAAAAATATGCAGTTGGTGCAAATGTCAAACTCCCTCACTTTGCAAACGAGGAAGCACCAGCCTGGAAAGCGAAGTGCGTGGTCCAAAGTCCCCCGACTCGTTGGCAGGGGCCCAGAACACGTGTGTCCCGTCTGGGACCCCCTGCTCCTCCCCTTATGCCACCAGACCGCTCCCAATGTCAGGCCCCAAGTGGCACTCAGGAGGCCTGGCCCGTGGTGGTCACAAACCCAGGAGCATCTGTGCCATCGCCCCCTGCCAGTGAAACCTCTGGCCTCCCAAAACCGCTCATTTGCGCCACCTTCGACCTGGAAAGAAGACCCAGTAGACCGAGAGTGGCGTTTCGCACCTGCAGACACAGGAGCGCGGGCCTGGGCGTCCACCCCTCATCAGCCTGCACACCTGTCCGCAGACTCTGCGCTTCCTGCTCGAGTGCTGGGTTCAGGTGCCCCGGCTCCCCGCACGCAGGGGCCTGATGTTCAGGGGACCGCCGCCAGGAAAAATACAAAACAGAAAGGCGAGTGGCTATTCTGCTATGTTTCAGAACACTGTGACAAATGCAGAAATGCCTGTCTTGCCCAAGAATGCTGCACACAAGGACTCTGAACAAGATCTAGACGGCGGTGGCACCCCTCCCGTGGCTTCCTCACACAGGTTTTGCCGAGCAGCAAGCACTTCCCAGAACACGAGATAACACACCTCTTCGCCGACTGGTCTACCTCTTCCGCTTTTTGTGCCAAAGCAAATTGAATGTGTTTACGTGTCGGTCCAGAAGAAGTTAGCTCAGAAATTTCTTTCATTTGTTTCATAGCTCATGCTGACGTTGATCTCCTCCGAATTGTCTCCCAGATAGTAAAGCCCACTTTTTCTGAACTTAAAAACACCTGTTTCAAGTGAAAGTTCTGATCATTTCCAGCCTCATGAAAGGAAAGTGTTAACTTGCCTTCTTAGTATTTGAGGAACAAACAAAAGAGTAAATATTTTTAAAATCTATAGTTTAAAAAATCTAGCTACCTCTTCTAAGAGATTGTTTTTTTAGTAAAAATAATCCTTGTCTACTCCCATTTCACATGCCCTGGACCAGGAAAATAAATGAAAAAGCCCAACTATCACATGTCTTAGCAAAAACGTGGACAAATCAGAAATTTCACAGGTATTTCTTACCAAAATGTTAATGGGTAAAAAACACTTTGGAAAATAACTTGGTACACGCTAGTAGATTTTAAGGCATGCATTGCCTGGGTCTCAGAAATCTCACCTCCAGGGAAATTCTTGAGTGGCTGACCTGGGGAAGATGAGCAGCAGCCCTAGAAAGAGCCCCGCCCTCCACCCCCCCACCCCCCTCCCCGGCCATGTGTAAGCACGGGAAGGTCAAGGGCAGGAAAACAGAACCTGACCCCAGCACCACCAGGAAAATGGGTGAGACATGCTCAGTATCGACACGGAGGAAACCTACCCACAAGCACTGTTTAAAAATAACAGGTCATGGATGAATACACAGACTTACACAAAGCCTGAAACCCTACAAAATGGAAACCACGTTGTTTAGGAAGACTTATGTGCCGGCTGAATCTATAAAGAATGACCAGGAAACCATCACCATCAACCCCCGGAGAGCGACGGTTTGGCCAGGGACGAAAGGAAATACCACCGGAGCATTGGGAACTCTCCGTCCCAGGCACCGGGTGATGGGCGCACAGGTGTGTGTTCTACTGAAGTCCTATGCCTTTTGTAAGTACATTCTATATTTTATATGAATATTCCACTTCATGATTTCTAAAACAAAAGAGGTTATGCGAAAATCCTTAAAAATGTGCAACACGAGTGATAAAGTGTTTAATAGATCTCATGCTCTTAAAAATTGCTAAGAAAAAGGCCAGTAACTCAGATACTAAATGAGCAAAACCATGAAGTGGCAAAAAATAGCAGCAATAATACCGTATTTCAATCTGTCGGGTAAGCACAGAATACTACCTAAAACTGAGCCAGGTAGGAGTGGGCTTTCTGTTCTCCTCGGCAACTTAGCACCTGTAGCAAATGCCTTCAAGTCTTTATAGAGGGTGACCCGATGATTCTCTCTCTAGGACTCCGTCTCACAGAAATATTCAGACAAGTGGGTGCTTGAGGGGGCAGGTTCAAGAACATTCACTGCGGGATTATTTATCAGAGAAAAATGTGAAACTACAGGAGTGTTTAATTCAGGCCTGGCTAGATAAATGATGGTGTATCCCAGCAAGGGAGTACTATGAAGACGTTAAAAGTATAACTCCGTGTTTATTGCTACAGGAAGATAGGGTTGACATACTGTTAAGCAGGCAGCGCAATAATAGAACAGGACACACGAACACAAGTTCACTCTGTTGAGTGCGTGTGCTCACGCACGTGTGCCATGAACATGACCCTGCCTCCGCCCTCTCTTGCTGGGGTCAAAGCTAGAGCTTCCTGAACATTCTTCTGCCCTTGTTTTCCTGCAGCCCATTCTCCACACAACAACCAGAACGGGCCTTTTAAAACACAGACCAGCTCACGTCACTCCTACATTAAAAATGTTCCAGCTGCACCCACGTCACTCCAAACACAAGTCAGAGTCTTCAGCGCCTTACAAGGCCGTCTGTCACCTGACCTCACTCCGTGCGTCTCCTGTTCATCGGACATCCCCACTTGCTCACCCCACTCCAACCACTCTGGCTTCCCAATTTTCTGTCATTTCTATTGGTCTCCTCAATGTACTTCTGCCTCAGGACCTTTGCACACGTTCTTCTCTCTGCTTCAAACACTCCTCCTCCACCAATCCTCCTTCAAACCACCTTCTCACTGAGAGCTTCCCTGACCCCCTGCTTATACCTGCAACCACCCGCACCAGAATTCCTTACCCTTGTCACAGCTTTCAAGTCCCCCAAGCACTTCCCACCCGCTCTGTGCCCCTAGGGGCCCGTGCACTTTGCCCACTGTCTACCAGCTCCCGTTACGATGACAGCTGCAGAGGGCAGGGGTTTCAGTCTGTTTCGCTCCCTGCGGTACCTCCAGAGCCTGGAAGAGCACTTGGCACGTAGTAAGCCTTCAATAAATAGTCACTGCATGAGTCAATCACTGAATAAATGGGCGGATGCAGAAGGTCATTTCAGAGAGTGAACTGTATAATGAAATAGACAAAAAGAAGCCAGAGGTGGCTTCTCTGATGCAGTGACCATTGAGCAAGACCCAACCGGAGAAAAGAAAGCAGGCACTCAAAGACCCGGATGGAAATGTGCCAGGGGGCGGGGACAGAAAGCACCAGTGTCCAGAGGCAGGAGCGCCTGAAAGTGCCCAAGGAACAAACACATACAGGAACTACAAACCAGGGCCGTAGCCCGAGACATTGCAGTGTTTGCTACTGTGGCCACAGCAGGTGATCTTTAACAACCACTTTCCTCTCTTTGACGGTTGTTTCTGATATTTGAACAGCGAACATGGACTGGCTGCGCCAAACGGGGAAGCCTAACTCTACACGTCTGCCCTGGACGGAGCCAGGAGGCCTGGCTCCCTGTCCCCAGTGCAGCTGTGCGGTGTGTGATGGCGGGTCCCCGGCACCCGCCCTCTGTAAGGACATCAGGCCCCACACCCCATCTAGGCAGACTCATGCATGTGGGTGTTCTCCCCGTGCTCCCCAGAGCCAGATCAGAGCCCCCTTTCTCTTCCCCTGAGCACAGCCCCCCCCCCCTTAGGTTTACTCAGAGCCGTGCAAGGTCGACCCCACCAACGGCTGCAGACACGCCTTTGCACACTGTTTCATGAGCTGGCCAGTTCTTTCGTTTATGTATTTGTTTGTGTTTATTGTGGCAAGAACCCTTAACATGAGATCTACCCTCTTAACAAACTTCTAAGCGCCCACTATGGTGTTGCTGACCACATGCAAATTCTTAACACCACGTCAGTGGCCTCTTTCTCCCTGACGTCATCCCGAGAGCTACTGGGCAAAGGCGAGGAGGGCCCCATGCAACCCTAGCCGAACGTAGCTGCTTTACATTCTGAAGGAAGGAGCGTAATTTACTTGCCGATGTTACAATGAATCATTCTGTTCTCTCCTCTTCCACGCAGTGCCTGGGAAAAGATCAAGGCTGGGAAAAAGCAGGGCCAGCCTGGGAACCCCCAGGTGGGCAGAGCACCTGCCTGATTGATTTCTCAGGTGTGTACGGGGGCTGTGAGAGGAGAGGGGACGAGTCTGCACTTAAAGAAAAGTGGCAGATGCTGCGTTTCTGGAGATGGCCCAAGAGCGGGAACACTTAGGAACCACAGAGAATCCAGCAGAAACAGAAAGGCTCCATGTGTCTGTTGGATGTGGTGGTGGAGTGGGGAGGGCAGGAAGGGGTGTTTTTTGAACAATGGGGCAGGAGGCCCACGGGGGTGTGGCTGGGGGATTTTAACTGTTCAATGTCCAATTTGGGACTGTCAGCCATGTGCCAGCATCACATCGTCTGGGCTGTGGCTCAACAGAAGTCTGACACCGGCCAACTTGCTTGCGTGCAGCGTGCTTCCACTTCAGTTTGCCCGGTGGTCTGTGCAGTTGGAGGATTCTGCATCTGTTTGGGGAGATCGAGAGAAAGGGCCAGGGTTCCGCACCGGGCGGGTCTGGTACAGAACGGGATGTCTGATGGTGGGGTGCTTCTGAGAATCGGA
This sequence comes from Tonatia bakeri, assembly GCA_004024845.1. Lineage (NCBI taxonomy): Eukaryota > Metazoa > Chordata > Mammalia > Chiroptera > Phyllostomidae > Tonatia > Tonatia bakeri. The sequence goes on along the minus strand of PVIA01009884.1, from coordinate 28,807 downwards.
GACAGCAAGGACTGGGACAGTGTGAACTAGAGAACAAGTCCAAGTTCAAGGCCTTGTGTGCCTCAGCGGTGCCTGGTCTGCATTAGACAGGGGCCTTTAGTGCTATATTTTATTTTCCTGCTTAGCTTTCATCGTCTCCTAAGATAGTGTGCTTTAATTTCTAGTCTCCCTTCCTCTCATCCCCCCACCCAAATAGAAGCCCCACCCCAGCAGAGCAAGGCCTTTGTCTGTTTCGCTCTCTGCTGTAGTCCCAGCTGGCACAACATGGAAACTCAGTGAATGTTTGTTGTTCGAGTCCACATGCACCCTTTTCAGGGGTTTCTCTCTCTCTCTTTCTCTCTGAGTTTGCCCTCTTCGTACACGTGGAGATATTCATGTGCTGTCTATCAATTAACCATTTTTCAGAAGTGGCATCTACAAATGAGGTATTATCCTTTTATCTGTGTGTTTCTCCTCTTGGTTGGACAGTTTACAATCTCTGGACTTATTTCCTCCCCCACGTTTAGCATAATTTTTAAGTGTCAGAGTATGACATATCTTTGGGGAGAATCTGAGCCTTCCTGCCAAAGGAAAATGTAGGCCTGGCCACACTTTCTGGAGAGCGTCATTGAAATGATACTGCAGGTCAGAACATGGGGCCGAGTCAGATCACGCTGCTGACTTGCGCCTGCACCTCCAGGGCTTCCCAGCAGCTGCTTTCTGTAAGACCCCAGATTGTTACCTGCAAGGAAGGAGGCTTGGCACACCTTGGAGGCGAGGGGTAGGAGGACATGGATAACAAAAAGCAAACATCATAACATACTTCAGAAGAGATGAATTAAGTTTAAAAGAGAGATGTTACTTAAAGCAAGTTCTTGTATTTTCCGACTCTTGCCAGGAGTTCAAGGTTCCTTCCCGAGCTCCTTTAATCCTTTCCCGGTTCCAGATCCCTCCTCCCGTTGTAGTCTTGATCAGGTCCCCCAGTGAGCCTCTCTTTCCTCATCCATCCATCCGACGGGAAGGAGGAAGGTCAGGGAGCGAAGGGAGGGGCTCACGGCAGATGCGCAGGAGCTGCCTGGGGAAGCAGTCAGTGCGGCCACTCTCTGATTCCTGTTCTAAACCTGCTCTGCCTTCTAAATAGGATGAGTGTGCAGGAGCTGTCTTCGCTACTTTGGTCCAAAAGACACAACACGGGCTTTTCGGGGCCAGCAGACAGTGGGGAGTGTGGCTCGGAAGGGCAGCCAATAGGTGGGTGGTCCCCTCATTGCTCTTTTCTCCAAGTAGCTTTATCGAGATGTTACTGATACACGAAGGACTGCACATGTTGAACGTGTACACTTGGAGAAGTTTGGACACACGCGGACATCAGGGCAGTAGACATAGTCACGCCTCCCAAAGTTTCCTCGTGTCCTTTTAGGCTTTTCATTTTCTTTTCTTTTGTTTTTGTTTTTGTTTTTATTTTTGCAGAGAGAACACTTAACATGAGACCTACCCTCCGGACGAACTGTGAAGTGCACGACGCCGTGGTGCTAACTCTGAGCTCTACGTGGTAGAGCAGGCCCCCCCTCGCCTGCCGAGATGTCACACCCACGGAGCAGCGACTCCCCAGGCCTGCCTGTCCCCGGCTAACCACCATTGTGGGCTCTGCGTGTCTAAGTTTGACTATTCCAGATGCTTCCTGTGAGTGGAATTGTGCAGTATTCATCCTTCTGGGGTCGGCTTTTTCCCCCTAGCATAACGTCCTTCAGGTTCACCCATGTCGTCTCCAATGGCAGGATCTCCTTCCTTGGAAAGGCTGAGTAATTCCCCGTTGTACGTGGACACTGCATTTTCTCTGTCCAGCCATCTGCCTGTGGACGCTGGAGCTGCCTCTGCATCCTGGCTGCTGTGGACAGCACTGCGGTGAACACAGGACCACAGGAGTCTCCGGAAAGCCCTGGCACCCGCTCTCTGGGACGTGCACCCAGAGTGGGACTATGGGGTCACGCCGACGCCCACTCTCTGGGATGCATACCTGCAAGTGGAGTGCTGCACCACACAGCATGTATACCCCTGAAGAGGCAGCAGATCTGTGCAGTCGAGGCTCAAGTATCTTAGAAACCAGAGGCCTGGGTTTTTCTCTTCCTGCACAGGGGACCTCTCTGGGAGTTGCTTTCTGTTCCTGCAAAATGAGGGGGACAACAAGGCCACCCAGCCCGAGGTTCCTGGGGTAGTTACTGAGAGGAGGGAGGCGTGGTAGGACCCGATACATGTTCTTTGTCTCCCCTCCATTTAGCCTGGGCTTGAGCTCAGCTCCTAACGCTTAATACCTCATTTAACTTCTACACCCACCTTTTGAGGGAGGCACCAGTGTGATGCCCACATGACGGCTGAGATGAGGAAAGCTCAGCAAAGCTCACACAAAAGCCCGTTACAGGGCTCACCCTCAGCCACGGTGGAGTGGGGATGTGAACTCGTGGAGTGTGAATCCATGGTGTCCTGTCCGTGAAATGCACCTTTGTCAACAGAAATGGGGCCTTCCTGAACCCAGCAAAGCTGCCTCCCACAGATGGAGATTCCATACCCTCTGCCCCAGGATGGCAGCTGCGGCCTGGGAAGAATTCTGAGATCCCAGAGGTGGACAAAAGGCTTAAGAGATGTGGCTCTCCGAGTCGCAGAATGACCGCCTCTCATGGAGGCTGGGTTTGCGGGCACTAGCTCAGCGGGCCCTTGCTGGCGCAGCAGGGGACCCTGAGGGGGCCCGACGCAGTTACTCCTTCATCTGGGGGCTTCTTGGGCCAGGCAGATGTCACATCCTGGGCAGCCTGCCACCACCCCTCCCTGCATCCCCATGAAGGGCATAAAGGGGGCGCAAGCAGGGCCCCCTTGTGTGACCTCCTGGTGGAAGGGGAGTGTGGCACCAAAACCCCATGTGGCCGGCTTCTATCCTGTGCACCCTGGGGTGATGGCATCTGCCTGGAGGACAGCACCTTGTGTGGGCCCACAGAGCAGTGTAGGTGCCCTCTCCAGCCAGACACAGGTGCCTTGGGGGCACAGGAGGTCTGGGTACCAGGGACGGTCCTTGCCCCAATACTTTCTGTCTGCACAGTCCTCATTTCCTTTGTTGCTGCCGATTCAGTCTGTGCAGACAAATGACCAGGACCCATGCCTCTCATCCCTGCCCTCCTCGAACCCAGGTCCAGGCCTCTCGGATTTGAAGGGCATGCTCTGATTGTGGGGCCATACTGCCTGTCCACAAGGCTGAGTCACCTCAGGTGAGGTCCTAAGACCAAGGGTGGAAAGTTGTAATCATGGCCACTGGCCCAAATCTCCATCGGTGTCCTCTCGAGTGTGACATACAGTTCAGTACAGGACTATTGACATTTGGGATGGGAGAACTCATTGTGGGGGTGAGGGAGTCGCTCTCCCTTGCCTTGTGTCACATCCAGCAGCGTCCCTGATCTCTACCCACTAGAAGCCAGGAACACTCCCCACCACCCCTTCTTGGTTGGTGTGAGAATAAAATGTCCCCTAGGGAGCAAAATCACCTTCAACCAGTCTAAAGAACCCCAAGTGACATTTGCAAATTGCTGCCAAGAAAACATCAGTGTAAACTCTTTAGTTCTCTTCCAGATTCTAGGCTCCCGAACTCTGAGGGTGCATGGAGCTGACCACAATGGCACCCCCCATGAACCAGCCCCCGGAAGACTTTGGGGTGGCAACATGGAAAACAAAAATGGTTAAAACTGCCATTTTGCTGAAGACGAAAGTCGAGTTACTATCTCTGCTTGTCCTTGTCCGGAGAAGCCTGTGATCCATTGCTGTGTTGCAGGGCAAAACAAGGCATGATGTACTGCAAAGAAGGGGAGTTTCTGGCTTTGTTAATTTTTTTTTTTTTTGATTGGAGAACACACAGTTCAAAATTTTCGTGCCAGAAAGAGAAAAAGAGAATCATTAATTTGAAATTCTAAGAGAATCTAGGAGATCACAGCCAAAGTTTTCATCCAACAGAAATAGAATCAAAATCTCCAAGTCCTCAGTTGTCTGGGCCCACGTGGGCGTGACAGCTTCAAGAGCATGTCATTAAAAAGAAAAGGAAAAGCCAGCCTTGGTTATGCATTGTCCTTCTGCCCGGGGCACCCAGTGCAAGAGGGGTGTTTGTGTCGGTGACTCGGACACCTACAAACACCGACACTCACACTGTGGCTCTGCTGGGACTGGAGTGTGTGGGCCCTCCATCCATCCTCTCTCTGTCGGGACTGCAAGACCTCCTAGGAGTTGGCCAACTGGCAGGCGCTCAGGCGGCTGCACTTGGCAGAGCGCCCTCTGCAGGCCAGCCGTGGTGCTTTAGCAAACGAGACACGTCCAAAGGGATGTCTGGGCTCTGGTGCGCTCCAGCCATAAGGGGGAGAAAGGGTCAATTTAGCTTAACCATTGTTCATCTCAGAAGGAGGCTGCTACTCTGCTTGTCTGTCTGTTAGTATGCTGGTGTATGGCCGCCAGGCAGAACGATACACGGTTTTGCAGCCTCGAATTTAACCCACCCAAACCAGCTCCGAAATGGCTCTGTCAAGTCATTTTACTTGGCTTGGCTCTGGGAAATAATCCAAGAGCTGCTAAGAAGGACAGTCTGTCACCCCCATCTGGTAAGGACACCCAGGCAGAGCGCCCTCTACCCTCTGCGCCCCTCCCCTGCTTCGCTGCCATCACTTCGCTCCCTCCCTGACACAGCCCCAGCACCAACTCCAGCAGCGAGTGCAAACACCATCAGCAGAAAAACGCCCGCACTGAGTCTTCTGGCTCAAACACACGATCTTGTTTCACCCCCAGACTGACCCGGCGCAGCAGGCGCTATATGGAGACGGTGAAGGCTGCTCAGCACTGACCATACTCAGCCCCGCTGAACCGTGCACTCTACATGGGTGCGTCGTGTGGTGTGTGAGTTATACCACAACAAAGCTGTTAAAAATATTGTTTAAAAATATAAGAGGCTGCTGGAGAAAGACATGGACAGCCGTAACTTTGCACGGGAGGAAAGAAGGCAGGCTGAAAATGAAGGAGCTCAGCATCTGACTCGTAAGTTGGAAAAAAAAGTGTTTGAGGCAGATTCCCACATCCAGGATCCCTCGGCGGTGCGCCCCTGACCTTCTCACAGACCCTGCACGGTGCCTGGTCTCGATCCATCACGAGCTCCCAGGACGGCGGTGTGCAGCCGGGTGCGGCATTCACCATTTCACACCCCCACGGCCTCACACTCAGCAGGCGCTCGGTGAATGTTTGCCGAACGGGTCATCTGCTTGAATGGTTCCAGCGTGTCGATCCCCTTCGGCATGATTTGTGTTTTCTGGGTGATCTGTGTCCCATTCTCACAGAGCACCCTTGCTCACTGCCAGGAGGAGGGCACCTCTCTCCAAACTGAAGACACTCAGCAAGAAGTTCCTGCAAACGAACTCACCCAATGCACTTGGAAAGGGAAGAAGCCCAGGACCGCCGAGTGTTAAAAACGATTTCCTGGGGTTTGGAAATGATTTAAAGCGAAAGGTCAGCACTCTTTGCATTAGTTTCCTAAGTAATTGGTACCCGGGGCTCTCTGGGCCTGGCCTGCTGCTAGGCTCTTAGTGGTCGTGGTCATGGAAAAATACACTGGCCCTTCAGCCCAGAACATGCCGGAGATCCATCAGCGTTTCCTCCTGCATGTTTCTTCTCTGCTGAGTGCAGTTTTCACTGAAGATCCACAGGAAGAGGCAAAGTGTCTCTCACTCAATTCAAGCATCTTCCCACTCCCCCGTCCCCTTCAAAAGACTCCCACCCAGGATTTACCCAGTGAGGAAAAGAGTGCCAAGCAGTAAAAGGGAATTTCTGACAACCGCTGGTGTTTTACATCCAGACATTTCCCCAGTAGATTAGTCTATTCTGGTTGTTTAGCTGTTATTGCTTGTTTTTTTCTTTCACGTGATTTCAAGAACTCACCCTTATGTTAACACTTGCTCATTATAAAACATGGCCATGGGTGCGACTGGTCCCACCTGGTCGGATTTGAAGGAAAACTCCCCGAAGAGGGACCAGATAGGCTGAGCAAGGTGTTTCCCTGGTTTGTTTTCATTCCAGGCACTAAGGAACAACCTGCTTCAGGAAAAGGTACTGAGGGCAGCCATGCCCTGGAGGGCGGGGGGAGGGAGATAACATTCCCTGAGTCATCTTCAGAAGAGGCCAGCCCTGGTGCAGGGGAGGGAGACGCTGGAAGAGAAGGAAGAGAAGGAAGAGAAGGAAGACCGCCCCTTCTCTCCTGGGGTCCAGGAGTCAGCTAGGCCTTTATTCCCAGGTTCTCTAGACCTCCCTTCCCCAGTACCACCACGGGAAGGCAAAACGGGAAGAAGTTAGACAGGAGCTGACCATGAAGTGGTCTCTTTCCAGCATCAAAGGCAGAAGGGAGGCTGGGCGAAGGGCCTGAGAGGTGCAGATGGGCGGTTACAGAACAGTCCCAGGGACGTGACGTGCAGCACAGGGAATGTGGTCAACGATCCTGCGATAACCGCGTGGGGCCAGGTGGGTGCTCAGGACAGCGGGGGTCCACTCTGCAAAGTACGTGATTGTCTTACCACTGTGCTGTGCATGTGAAACTAATACAGGACGATACTGAATGGGAACTGTAATTGAAAAAAATAAAATTTAAATTTTGAAACAAGCCAGAAGGGTGTCCTGTCGCTTGAGTGAACAGTGGTTTATATACACACCTGAGAGTCCAGCTGGTGGCCAGTCCTTTTCTTACTTAACTTGTGAACACTTAGACTGCTTCCGACTTTTCACTCTCAGAAAAAAAGTGACTATTACACCTTTGTGCGTACACTTCTTTTCTATTTCTTTACCACAACTTTACTGAGATATAATTCACATACCATAAAAATCAGTCTCGAAAACACAGAACTCAGAGCTGTCTAGTATATTCACAGAGTTGTGCAACTATTATCACCATCAAATTTTAGAACATTTTTTCTCATTTCCCAAGAAACCCCTTCCCTACAAGCAAAGCAGTCACTCCTGTACCACCCCCTTGTCTCCTGACTGACACTAATACATGCCCTCTCTGCACGGATCTACCCACCGGGCCTTTCATACGAAGACACCCACACAGTATGTGGCCTTTGGTGGCTGGTTTCTTTGACTTAACACCATGGTTTCAAGGTTTGTCTGTGTTATAGTGCTTCATCCCTCTTCTCATGATCAAGCAATATTCTACGCTGCTGCTTCACCACACATCATTTATCCATTCCTCGGCGGACGGAGTCACTTTGGTGTTCTCCTTGTTGGCTGTTATGAGTGATGCTGCTACGGACGTTTCTACACAAGCTTTGCTGGGGTTGTTTTCGGTTCCCTTGGGTGCATGCCTAGGAACAGACTTGCTGGGTGGCACGCTAACCAGCTCTTCCATGGCTGGGGGAATTGCTAAGCTATTTTCCAAAGTGGCTGCACCAGCAATGGAGCTTTATTCGTTTTGAGTATTCATTCCACAGGCTGGAGTTTCACTTTGAAGTCTCTTGATACACACTGCCAGACTGCTTTGCTGGGAGGGAGCATGAGCAATTTTTAGTAGTTTTCTTGTGGCTTTATTAACTCACACCCATCACCCTCCAAAGCTGGCTCAGATTTCATCTGGTCCGGGAAGGATGATCCCACTCTGTCCTTTACTCTGCTCCCCATGCACCACCTCCATCTACCCTCACTGCCCCCTACCCGCGCCCAGATCATCAAGTTCAATTTGTAAGGTCCATGGGAGTTTTTTCAAACACCCTCCACCTGTGTGTGCTTTTCAAGCTCCTTCAGGTCAGGAGCCACGTCTTCAATGTATTCTCTTCTTCCAACAGACCAAGCAGAGAAGGACTCTGCCTACGAGAGATACTCAGCAAAGGCTTTCTGAGCAGTCATTTAAAAAGCATGTAAGTAGGGCAAATGGTGCTGGACCTTATCACTCCGAAGTGGTGCAGCAGGACTGAGTGTCCTGCCTCTGAGTCCTCTGTGAGGTGCAGGACCTTGGAAGGCAGAGAACCGGCCTGTGCTGGCTTTGCAACTCCACCAACTGCACGCAGACAAGGAAGCAAGCCGGTAGCAGGCAGCACCGTGGGCCAGGCACATGCTGTAGGCTCCATAATTGACTTCACTGAGTGTTCAATGCAAGTCAGTGCAGCCCTTAGTCACCGAGTGCTCCTGTCATCCTTTTGCACAGGGGAAGACGGAGACCCAGAGGCATGGTCTTAGACAGTGAGGGTGTGACCACAACCTGGGAATCACTTCACCAATTTTATGCTGCTTACAAGGTGCACAGAGGCCCTCAAAATATAACAGGGCTGTTAGAATTATAGGAAAGAGTCAAACATTCCAAATAGCAAAAATCTTCATTCTTTTACCTTTTCCCTTTATCTTTTTTTAAACGTTCTTCACCCTAAAAATGGTGGCCACGTTTACATATGACATCTTTGTCTTGTTACCTAGCGGGTTTTTTTGCAATGGATAAGAATCTTGAGAAATTAGTTTACTAAATTGTTTTTATTTCAAAATATTCATTGCTTTCTTGAAACTAGGCATGCTATGCAAGAAAAGTAATAAAAAATAATGAGGAGAAAACCAAGCAGCAACGAAGAACATCTGGCAGGAATGCATGAGAGAACTGGGGTAATGCACAGTGTTCCTTTAAGCCAGAGAGAGAAGCTTCAGATCACGCTGTGAAGACGGTACCATTGTATGTCAGTTCTGTGTCACCTTGGATACGGCCCCTGTATAAGTAGCCAACTCAAACAGACTGCCAGATGTCTGGCAGGGGACAGGGACATTGCTGGCCTCGGTGGGGGAGCTCAAGGCTTCCTCTCCTCATCCTGATGAACCCAGAAAGAGGTGGGACCTTTGTGTCTTTGGTACCAGGCACTAGCAACAAGGGATGGAAGTTCTGTATGCTTCAGAAAGTGGCTAAAACCTAAGGACATACAGGAAAGAGAAACTAATTCAACTATTTTCAATATTTCAAAAAGTTTAATAGTAACATTATACCCCCAATTCCTCTAGTCACACACACACAACCATCAAACTATCTGAAAGTCCAGTTCTCACTGCTTCTGACGATAAGAAGAGACACCTGGTGTGTGAGAGCACCAATCACCCAATACTCTCGAGAAATACGGCGAAGGCGCGTTTCCGCCTCCTCCTGGGCACCCAGCCAGGTCGCATTCCCAGCCCCCCTTGCGGTGTGATGTGCTGACCAGTTGACTCTGCCTGGAGCATGTGAGTAGAGGTGACATGTGCCACGCCCAGGCCTGGGCCGTAGAAACCCCACACAAGCCACCCCCCGACCCTTCCCCTGAGCTGGCGACTGTAGATGAATGATGAAGACCACACGGTCTAAAGGCAAGGGGGGCCTGGGTCCTGGAGTCCCTCTTAGAGGAGGGCAGTGTGCTGATCAGGAGCACCTGCTTAGCCTTTACGCACGTGGGCAATGCACGCTCGTCACGCTAAGCCAGTGAGCTGTGAAGAACTGTCTACTCGAGTAGCTAGCATTACCCTAGCTCCCCCAGACGTCATTAAGCGGCTGTTGACAAAGTTGTTCCTGAGTCATAATCAGTGCCCTGGACACGGATAACCAGCGTTATCCCCAGGTAGTGTGTGAGAATTGCTGGAGTTTAAATTCCTCATCTCGCCGGTGGACCAGCTGAGAACTCAAGAGTTGGGAATTAACCCTGACCTGTGTGGCCCAGTTGGTTGGGCATTGTCCCACGAAGCAAAAGGTTGCCGGTTCGATTCCCGGTCAGGGCACGTGCCTGGGCTGTGGGTTTAGTCCCCAGACGGGGCATGTGGGAGAAGCAGCTAATGGATGTTTCTCTCTCATATCGATGTTTCCCTCCCTCTCTTTCTCTCTCCCTTCCTCTCTCTCTAAAAGTAAATAAATAAAACCTTTTTTAAAAAAAGAGTTGGGAATCAGACCTAGATTATTTTTTCTGATTCTTCCATAGTCTCTTTCTAGCCTACTGTTTGACTTCTCTTTATACGTTGCTTATTACTCCAGCACGAACAGTTGCAAGCCAGGGGTAAGTATTAAATAGGCAAAAATTTGGGCCATGCTGGGGGATAAAGCCTTCTCTTCATTGTGTACTTTGTTACTCATGAGGGAAAGTAGCCTTTTCTCCGGGGGGTTCCATTATGCACAGACCAGCAATTCAGAGGCTCATCGGACTGTGTTTACATCTCAGCAGACAGGAAAAGTCAGCTGCCAACAGTCAGCTCATTGGCTTGGAGCCGTGTGCCTTCTGTGGCTATTCTCTCCTTCCCTGCCAGTGAGAGTCAGGCGACAAGTTAACCACCAGCCCAGTGTGAGCCGAAGCGGACGGAGAGCAGTAACAGTAACTACAGCACGGACATTTATCGAGAAGCTTTCGAGAAGCTTATTTACATTACTGTCCATGCTAAATACTTCGAATACATTATTATTGACCCACAGAAAGAAACTTATGCCTATTTTAGTGTCCATGCTAAATACTTCAAATACATTACTATTGACCCACAGAAAGAAATGTATGCCTCTTTCAGTGATGACAAAGCAGAGGTCGTGAGGATTAAGCAAGATGCCTGAGGTTATACGACGCCCTAATTAATGTGCTAGACATTTTTGAGATCGTAATCGATGATCTAGTACTAAACTGCACTGTCAAGGGACTACATAAAAATTCAAATGCAATGTGTTCTAGCACCTGAAGAGGTCATGGATCATTTTTATAATTTGTGTACTGGAAAAATAGGGCCACCAAGGGGCCAGGGGACACTTCAGGTGTCTTGGGGCCACTTTCCATGGCAGAGCCAATAATCTTGTAAGACTCTCAGGTGGAAAGAGAACTTTCCAGTAAGGGGCTGGGTTTGATCCAGGCAGTAGGTCCTTGCAGATTTCTAGCCAGGAGGAAGTGTGGATGCTGACCAGCTATTTAAAAAGAGTGTGAACAGAGAAAACCTAAAACGAACTGACAGATACAGAGGACACACTGAAGGTCACCAGATGGGAGGGGGTTAGGGGCTGGATGAAAATGGGAGAGGGATCACGACGTACAAACTGCCAGTTATAAAACTCTGGGGAACCGCTTCGCATGGTGTGGAAATGCAGCTCAGCCCTCATGTGGAAACCAGTGGGGAGCACGTGGCACACAGGACCACACCCACGGAGAGGTTTTCCCGTGGGGAATCAGGCCTGCATTGTACCTAGGCTGCTATGAGACTTGCTTCTGCTAAAACTCCCTCACCCTGAATTGAGGCAGAAAGGGTTTACTATAACTTCCTAAAGTCTGTGCTAAACCTCCCAAGGATAGAGTGTGTCCTTTTCAACCATTTTTTCCCTTGATCTGCAACATCCTTCTCTCTGAAGTAATTAGCAGCACCCTCTCCTTTGTTATCGGTAAAAGGCAGTCCCCTGCAGTGAACCTGTGCATAGTGAATGAGGACTACCCTCCATGTAATGCACCAAGAGAGCAATAAGAGCTTCTCCAGGCAGGGACCAGGTGCTCTGGCCCTCTCACCCGCTCTCTCTCAGAGAGTGGCCATGCTGTCCCTTTTTCTCCACAGGACTTCTGTTGTTCGTGTGTTCACGAGCAGCCACAACACACATGGATCCTGCCAGCCGGGATCCGCCACGTAAAACCAGACACAGGGATGCAAAGTGCAGCACCAGGGAAAGGTCAACAACATTGTAACAACCACCCAAGGTGTCAGAGGGGCACCAGACTTATGGGGGGATCGCTTTGCAACTTATACACATGTCTAATCACTACGCTGTACACCTGTGAAACTGAAAATAATATTGCATGCCAACTGTAATTGAAAAATAAAATGGAATTACTTTTTTTTAGTGTTTTTTTAAAGATTTTATTTATTTATTTTTAGAGAGGGAAGAAGGGAGAGAGAGAGAGAGAGAGAGAGAAACATCAATGTGCGGTTGCTGGGGGCCATGGCCTGAAAGCCAGGCATGTGCCCTGACTGGGAATTGAACCTGCGATACTTTGGTTTGCAGCCCGCGCTCAATCCACTGAGCTACACCAGCCAGGGCAAATGGAATTACTTTTAAAAAGGAATGTGAAGCGGGGCACACAGGCACTGGACTCGGACCAGAGTTCAAAGCCTCCCTCTGCCAACAACAAGCTGTGGTTTTAATCTTCCTGAGTCACGTTTGTTTCACCTGCCGCTGAAAAAGGCAGGTGGATGAAGCAGAAGGATGTCGTAAGGGTTAAATAAAATAACAGCTAAAACTCTAAGCTCACTCCTTGCCTGGTTTTTAGGTGGTGTCCGATAAATGGTACGGCTCATTTCAAGTGTTATAGCTTGTAAAAAGTAATCCTGGAAGAGTTTTATTCCAATCAGTCCAAACTCTGACTAGATTCACCTTTGGGTTTTTTGTATTATCATCATCATCATCATCATCATCATCATCATCATCATCACAAATCTCAATAATTGAATATGGCAGACACTGGACACAAGGCTATTTAAATTTTCAGTTAAATTTAAATTGCACTAGGCTCATCTCGAGTATGCAAAGCCACAGGAGGTCAGTGGCCACTCTCCTGGACAGAGCCGATACAGAAAATCCCCGTCATTGAAGGAAGTTCCGCCGGATGACGTGCAGCTGGAGGGAGAGCAGAGTGGGGGAGTGTGGAGGGAACCCACTCAGTTGCGCGGGGCAGTTTGCACACAGCTCTGCTGGAGGCGGGAAGATGGCCCCAGGAGCCCGGGGGCCTCCCGCATCTGTGAGAAGCTGATGCTGCTTGGAGAGACGCTGGTTCTTCAGAACGTCGTCCTGTGTGGGTATTTCTTAAATAGCGACAGCAGGTTCTCCAGGACCGGAAATCTCGGAAACTAAGGCGGTGTCCCCTAAGTACTTGACCACTGTCCAAGGCCGGGATCCTGAAAGGGTCCTATGCCGACTGAGATATGGCAAGGGGCGACGTAAGAGACCCTTGTGGGGATCAGGTATCTGGGTATGCCGCAAAAATACTATTTAAGGAAAACAGAAAACATTAGAGACATTGTTTGCCATAGAATTAATGGCCCGAAAGCAAACAAGAGTATGAATTTTCTTTACATCTGTTCATCTCTTGCATTTCCCCCACCAATATGACCATATTTTTATATAAAATATGTTACATGGGCATAAAATATGCTATATTCAGTCTTTTTTAAAATTCAGAGAATAACACCTCAATAACACTTCTTTCCAAAAATGTTGTTATACTTCCAAGAAGCACTCGAAGGCTTTTATAAACACACTTTCAGAAAACAGATATTCACTGTTAAAGCAGGATATGTTATGTGCCAAAAAAAACATTCATATTATAAATTTGTTTTGTTTTTTAAAAAATGCTAAGAAGAGAGAAATCCAGTTGGCTGCAATTGAATTAAGGAGCAGCAAAGCTATTTTTCTTTCTCGTCTTTTTACAGTTCACGGTGCAACTTTATTCTTCCCATGTTTAAAGATTGTACAAAATAGAGCTTATAAATGGCTTCCTTGCTAAATGAGACAACTCATTAGTAGCTGTGTGGGTACATAAAGCATTCCTAAGGCTCCGGAGTCCCTTCCATGGGACTGCAGGTGTCTGAAGCTCTCCCAGGGCACGTGACTATGGAGTTCTATGAGTCACACGGGTGCCATTCTGGAAATGCAAGCCAGGGGGGACGGAAAGGGTGGCCATGGCAAGGGCGCTTGCCACCCTCCACCAGCGGTGTGGGGGAAACAATGCAGATAACCTCTCAGGCCAGGGAGCAAGGATAGACCAGCTTCCTTTCTCGTGACAGGATCTAAACTTCTAGTCTGAAGTCTAAAGGCTCCGCCTCCTCTCCTTTGTTCAGTGTGAGAACTGCATTTGCTTTATTCTCCAAGATTTCCAAAGGTGATGGGTTGTGGTGCTTCTCAGAGACTGGACGGTCACTAACCTGGTCCAGAGAGCAGGCTAACGTGTGTTACCGTTTCTCATCTACTTTGAACTTCACTGTCCTCTTGATCATTGTTCCAGAGGCCATTGCTCCTTCCTGCCCACTGTCCTCTTCCGAGGAAGCACTCCCACATCCATACAGGACCCCACTCCTTCCCCCTCAGCCAAAGCTGACTAGGTGGAGTCACAATGTCGTCAGAAGCTGTCCAGGGGCCTGGGGGGAAAACCGAAACTCCCAGTTCTGCAGTTTCTAGCTTTGGGGTCTTGTGTAGCTTATTGAAGCTTTCTAAGCCTCAGCTCCTTCGTCTGAAAATGGAAGACAGTGATGTGTACCTTACAGTGGTTGTCAGTGCACAGTGAGGTGGTGCCTCAGGTAACGTAGCCCCTGGCGAAACGGGAGCACGTGGTAATGTCAGTTGCTGTTGTCATTGTTGTCATCCTCATGCTCATCATCATCATCATTGTCGTCACCATCAAACCCAGTTGAGTGAGAGGGAGAAGCTGAAAGGCTTGTAGATTCAGGGTTGAGAGAGCCATTTTGGTCTATGGGCAATGCGCTGAGTCAGTAGAGGCAGCCAGTCTGCAGGGGAGAGACAAGTGACCGGGGTGGGGGGTAGCACAGACATTTAGTGGGCATAAGCCATGCATACTGAGCATCCTGCAGTGTGTGGGAGTATGGTACACAGCAAAGAAGCATTCTGTGTCCTTCATGACTTTCAAAAGTCCCACTGGACAAATGTGGGTAAAGATCAGATTCTAACTCCATTTGACATATTCACGTAACATATTGCTTAGAAGGTTTTGATACATTCGGAATTTCCCAGGAATGCAATTACTGTGCAATTCAAAGAAAGGCCACAGTTGGTTTGGTTGGAAATTTGCTAAGTGCCAGTCATGGTGGTGGTTTCAGACACGACTACAAATTGCTTGACTGTGCTTCTGTTAGGAGGTGGGACCTATGTGCACAGCCCACCCCCCACCTCCCACCGCACCCCACGTGGCTGCTTCAACTAGGAGTACAGCAGAAATGATGCTGTGTGACTTTCAAGGTTTAGCTCCTGAAAGTTCATGCAGCTTCTGCTGGGACGCTTGTCCTTGGAGCCCTGACCGTTGTGTACACCCTGAGATGGCCATGCAGGATGACCACGTGCGGGCAGTCTGGGCTGCAACCGCCCAGCACAGAGGCCAGGCAAGTGAGTGAAGTACAGACACATTGGAAGCCACTCTTTAGCCTCAGCTCTCCCAGGGCCGGCTGGCTCTTGGAGTCCTCCCTGAGGACACCCCAGCGTCACAGAGCAGGGAAGAGCCATTCTCGCTGCGTGTCTTCTAAATCCCTGACCCAGGGGATCCATGAGCATCATTAAACAATTGTTTGGGCCACTGAGTTTTGACTTGTTATACTGCAGTAATAATGGGAAGGCTCACCCTTTTGGAAAACCATGTTACCTGTACAATCTGACTTACTCAGGGTATGTGTGTGATGGTCACATTCACGGGGATGCTACAACAGATGCAAATGCTTGGCTGCTTCATTAGTTCTTCTGCCTCAACTTTGACATATTCATTGATGTCTTACTTTTTGTTTAGATGAATCAGTTTCCCTATAGTCCTCCACTACAGTTCAGTTCGGGCACTGCGTTAATTTATTTTGAATTAAACATTTAGGGAGGCTACATTATCTAGGAAGTTCATTTCAAGGCAGGAAAAGGGACACTGTAAAAATATTTGTTATAAAAAGGGAGAACTGGGCCCGACAGGTTGAAACCACTGAGCATTTTCCCCGAGACCCAGAAAGGGCTGTCGGTTTTGCTAGCACCCAGCTGGTTCTCCTGAGCGCCAGCTGCACTTGGTGCCCACTCCTCCGGTTCCGTGAGCTTCTGTGGTCTTTTTGCAATCCATTTTTTCTTGGCTAGCATGGGTGGATTCTCTCCATGCAAGGAGCCTTGACTAGGACATCTAGTTTAGTTCTGGTTTGGGACACCAAGGAGGCTCTTCCTTTTCCTTGATGGAGAAACTGGGAGCCCACAGAGAGGAAGCAAAGCTGTACTTCTTCTGGCATCTGTTGGCACTGCCCAGCTTGACCCCGAGGGGCAGGCACCCTTGTCCGTTCTTGTCGTTTTGCTCTTGACATGACCATTAAAAGTCAAAGGCGGTTTTGTTTGGTTTCTCCTGGAATCTTCTGTTCGTCATCATTTGATTCAGTATAACCTTAAAACCTGCAAACCAAACCCCAAGTTTGTCCTTTTGGACCAGTTTCATGGTCAAGTGTCTTGTATTTATTTCCGTTGTCCTTACCTTCTTTGACTTTCCACTCTTTGCTTTGGTCTGCCTCTCTTTCCCCTCATTCCTGGCTTGCACGCCCCCTTGAACCTGTCCTGCTCCTCTCATCCTCATTGAGCCTGAGCTTGTCGGGTACATCTGGGTATCGTATTGAGATGCTGCCCACCCTTTGACTTCCACGTCCAAAGCACTGGCAGGTTGGGTGCCAGGAACTCATTTGTGACAGTCACTGGCCATGGGGTCTTAAAAATCTGCCCACGGAAGTGTGTTTCATAAAAGTCTGCCATGCTAAAACACAAAAAAGGTCTGGATCTTACCTGAGGCGGCCAGGGCCCAGGCCCCCGACTACCATAGATTCTAAAGGGCACGCGTGCTCCCTCGGTGTTTGCTGAGGATCCTTGCTGGTGTGTCTTCCTGCCCCAGGTCGATCACCTCCGTTGCTCACCCCTGTGGGCTTCCAACAGCCTCGCCTCTTCTTCCAAAGATGACCCTGTCCTTCTGGCCAAAGCAGATGGCACTCGGCGGGGGGGAGGGGGGGAAGACCACGCTGGACCAATGACGGTGTCTCTTCAGTGAGTTCCAAGTGGGTTCTGATGGATCCATGAGCTTTTAGTGCAGGCTGGGCTGGTCCCTTGAGTACAAAACGTATCAATGTAGAGACTGTGGGACAGAGACCTCGCTTCTCCAGAAAGGGAGGAACGAAGCAGACATTCCACAAGAGGCATAAATGAGAGACTGACAGAGGCCCCCGGAGTCGTGGTTCAAGGATCTGGCCGAGGTCCGGCAGCCTTATCCCCTCGGGACCCACGAGACAGTCTGTAAATCTCCTGCCACATCTTATCCCCTCCAGCTGAATCGATGACCTTTTCCTCGTCTGCAAACCAACCCCGAGTTTGTCCTTTTGGACCAGTTTCACGGTCAAGTTTCTTGTTTTATCTGAAAAAATCAGTTCTAAGGAGCTTCACAGCAATTGAAGCAGGATTTCCTGATCAAATTTTGCCTACTATTTGGGAAAAGAACAGCAATTTTTTAGAACATTTAAATTTGTTTTTTTTCCTTGTAAAAAAGAAAAAAGACAAGACTGACCGAAGAACACAAGGGAGGAGAAACACAAGAAGAGAACTGTCGGGGCAGATTACAGAGTCCTACTGCACCCGAAGCAGCCTCGTGAGGGGAGCACCTCGCGGGGGAGCCAGCGTCCACAGGCCCCCAGTGGGGTCCCTCTCAAGTGGCCTGCTGACGAGAGGATTTGTATGGCCTGGCTTCACACAGACCCCAGTTAGCCACCCCATATATTCCTCAGGCTTTCGCACTGGCCACACGGTCCGTTCCAGGAAAATGCCTGCTAGGGTTGATCTCTGCACAGCTCAGGTAAGGAGGCGGTGGAAGGAGACCGCTGCTAGGCAGCCAATGCCGGCTGCCGTCTTTGTTCCTGCAAGATGAGATTTCTGAGTCCCGGCATGCTGTTGCTCGATTTTCGGACGACTGTGGTTCCGCTCTGCCCTGGGCAGCCCAGAGCACGCCTCCACCGTCAGGGGCCACAACCACACCTCTCCAAGGAGGGCTGGAGGGGCACCCCGGGCACTGTCCCTCGGCCCTAGCGTTCCCTTTAGAGTCCTTTGTATCTTTACAGTTAGCATCTTAACCATAGTCCAACAACCCTTTAACTTTCCCAGCTTGAATCACAATAATAATAAAAGGCACTGGACAAGACAACTAGTAGGTCATAAAGTTATCTCAAGATACCCGGGCATCATAGCATTTGCAGGCTCAGCAGACGGGGCATCAGGACCTCGGTGGAGTCACAGCCCCAACCCATTGGTTAAAGAGCGCCATCCTGTGGTGCAGAACACATGAGCTCACATTTATCTTAAGAGAGCTGTATGGGAACCCCAGTGCCAAGATGCCCTCCAGTTTCGCATTATACTTTAATTTGAGGGGATGGGCACTAGATCAATGAGCTGATAACATTCCAGAGCACAGTGGGGTGTCATGCTGACTTTTAGGAGGTTCTGCGTGTCTTTGGACATGAAAGCAGATCTAATGGCACCCGCCCTACGACTCCCAACCGCCACCACCACCTCCCTCCACCACGGACCAAAAGCAGGAAAACGTGTTGCTTCATGAAAGGGGGTGTCTGAAGAAGGGGAAGCTTTAATAAGGCCCCCAGGCCCTGCTGGGCACTTAAATGTTTATGTGGATTAAAATAGAGAGAGGGGAGATTGGAGAGAGGCTCCCGACGTCTGTTTCCAATATAGACTACGCCTCTGGTCCTTTTCCTTCTGTTTACCACGCAGGCATAACCTTTTCACACAGAGGGTAGAAATGATATCCCCTAAAGAGCCAGGAATTTCCAGAGTAGAATTCTGAGATTTTTACACCTTTATTTTTTTAAAGATTTTATTTATTTATTTTTATTCATTTTTAGAGAGAGGGGAAGGGAAGGAGAAAGAGAGGGAGAGAAATACCAATGTGTGGTTGCCTCTCTAGTGCCCTCTACTGGGAACCTGGCCTGCAACCCAAGCATGTGACCTGAGTAGGAATCAAACCAGTGACCCTTCAGTTCACAGCCTGTGCTCCATCCACTGAGCTACACCAGCCAGGGCAATTTTTACACCTTTAAACTCATCAGAGAACTCAGAGCAAACAAACCCATTCCTCTACTCAGGAGAGGAGACACGGCATCCCCCCTCGCGGACGACGGGCAGTGAAGGTGAGTGAGGCCGAGAGAAGAAAACCACAGACTACGGACTCCCTAAGGAAAGGGGTTTTCGAAGAAACCCCAAACATCACAGAACACAAGCTGCTTTGATTTCTTGTTCACGACCTTCATCTGCCTTCTCCTCCATCAGGCGGATGGAAACATGCCACTCTGATTAACGGTGATGGCTTCCTGCCGTATGTCAACTAAAAGGAGATGTTTTATCGTGACAGGTTTAAGGGGACACGGGCATATATTTAAGAGGCCTACTTAAAAAAACACTCTTGGTCATCCACGGCACTTAAAAACTTCCCATCTTCCCCCTCCCCCGCCCCCTGCCCTGCAGTTCTGGAAGGGCAGAGAAATGACACGGTGTTCAGTAGTGTGGGACTGGGGCCTCAAGTGCGGCTGTGTTGTTCACGACACTGTTGTACTAACGCTGACCCAGTACCAGAGCTGTGATGCGCCGGACAAGAAACCCGGCTGGCAAAGTCCTCCTGTGGAAACAGCACCCCACACCCCTGTTTTTAAGGAAAGGTTTTATGCAGCCTATCATTTCCCTTCTGGGAAGCACTTGTCTGTGCAGGGCGAAGACAAAAACAAACAGTTTAAGCTGACCATGATCACAGCCATGGTGAGTCTGGAGCATAAATTCCTAGAGGGCAAGGTTAGTATGAAAACCTGTGTAACATTAACCAAAGACCCACGGTGCAGGGATCAGCTACGCGTTTGCTACTGTATTCTCAAGGTCAGCACGGGCCTGTGCTGTGTTTGGAACTTAGTGATTATCTGCTGAGTGTAGCTGTGAAGGTCAAACAAGGAACCCGAAGCACACTGGAACTCATTTGCGAAGGGGTGTGGGAGAGGAGGAGATTGGAAAGGAAGTGGGTGCATGGATGGATGGTGGATGGAGGGATGGTGGATGGATAGATGGGTGATGGGTAAACAGACGGATGGATAGATGGATGAATGGAGTGATCACCTCCTCAGGGCCAATTAACATTAGGCAAGCAGACAGAAGGAGTATAACTGTGACCTAGAAAGGGAGCCCCTTGGCAGCAGGAGCCACACCACCCACCTAATGGACCAGCAGTGTTCAGCACCATAGTCAGCTTCCAATAACCCTTTCTGAACAAACAGACAGGTGGACGAGTGGGTGACGCTGCTTCAACCTGAACCTTTCCTTCCAGGCACGAACAACAGCTGTCATGCCTATAATAAATCTTAAAAAAAAAATTAATGTAAATTTAGACCATTTTTTCAGCATAAAAAATAACCAGACAAGTGTGAGTACGGTGAGAGACACCCCCCCACTCTGACAGCCCCCACCTTCTCAGAGGCAGCACTCACAGCACTGTTCATCTCAGGCTGGTTAGAAAGTGGCCATGGCCAATACACATTGCCCAAGTGAGTGGTGTGAAGTCCTTGGATTGGTCTGGAACCCGAGAATGCCATCACCAAATGAGATACAGAAGTAACAGGATCCAGCAGAGAGATGAGGGTGGACTTGCCAGTGAAGCCACCGCAGGGAACCTTCTCACTGGGTTTGGATGGAGTCCATTTAAGACCTGGCACACATGGGCGTTCTGTAGAGTTCCTAAGTCACCTGCACACAGAGACATGGAAGACTCCCAAGCTTGGGACATAACCTATCACCAGGGGAGCTAGGGATGAGTCAAGGATTCTAAGTCAAAACCAGGAAGGTGTAGAAGCTATTCATCGAATTGGCAAGGTCGGGAGAAGGATTTGGTTTGGGTAAGAAAATGGGTTTCATTTGGGCATGCCACTTTTGAGGTGACAGATGGCCCTCCAGAAAGGATGAGCAGGGAGTCAGGACACGTCTGGGGCTCCCGCAGGGCAGTCTGGAGATGGTTCACTGTGGACGGTGGACGGGACATCGGGTGAAACCGGGGCAAGGGGGTGGAGGAAGAAGAGCTGAGGGCATAACCACGGAGGAGAAAAGAGCAGCCCACGGACACTCATGGACACAGAAAGCTAGAAAGGAGGGTGGGGCATCCCAACGGTTCTGCAGGAAAGGAAGAAGACGGTTCCTTTCCCATCTGTACGTCCTCGAGGATGTGGGCAGCTCCACGTCCCAGTCCTTGGTGCTGGGCCTTGGACGCAAGGTGCCGGCCATCAGTGCTCATGGGGTAAATCCCCAAGTCCACGTTTTCCCTCATTATTCAGATTGCGGCGCCGCCTTCTCTTTTTCTCCTTTATTGGGTTCAGGTAATGCTACTGCTGTCACATGCTTCTGGGAAGTGAGTTAAGAAATCAAATATCTTGAAAGTAGAACCATACATCTTGCTACTCGTTATTCGCACCTGCTAAGCGTTCATTGGAAGGAGTAGAGGGAGCAGGTGGAGAGAGCTGGGTAAGATGGGCTGGGGGATTAGTCCGGGATTTGATCATACATTTCCTCCGCACACGTTTACTGGCCCCACCGTGCTGCCGACACTGCTCTGGGGTGAAGACAAAACCAGCCAAGTCCTCTCCTGAGCGTCTTGCCTTGGGGTGGGGGAGACTGAGAGTAAACAAATAAGTAAATGCACAGAACACTGCGCCGTGACAGCCAGTGACATACACTCTGAAAGGAAATACAGCCAGAGTGAGGTGGGGTGGGCCAGAGCGGAGCCGCTCTCCGGACAAGGGGGCCAGAGAATGACTCCCCGAAAGCGGGGAAATGGAACACAAATCTGGATGAAGTGAGGACATAAACGATGCCACCGCAGACTCTGTGAAGGTTCCGTGTTCCAGGCAGAGGGCACCGTCAGTGCAAAGGCCCGCGGGTGGGCGTGTGCGCCACAGCAAGGGTCTTGGACCACCTCTTCCTTCTCTTACACTCACAGCGACGGTGAGCTCATCCCACCCCATGGCTCTGAGCGCCAATCACACGCTGACGATCCCCAAACTGAAGCTGCGACTTGCGTGTCTGACTATCTCCTGTGACGCCTGCCCTTGGGCATCTAACAGGCTCCCACATTGGACACTCCCAGAGCTGCACTCCTGAACACCATGCTGCCATCCCCACTCTCTCAGCCAGGGCCACCTCCAGCCACACTTCCTTCTGTTTTGGGCTTTTTCACTTTCCACATGAGATCTACCCAATCTTGCTGCATCTTAACAAACGTGCCGAGACTGCGGACACGCCCACGGCTACTGTGCTAATCCAAGGGGCCACCATCGCTCCTCCAGGTCAGCGCAGTGGCCTCTCAACCAGCCATCTTGCTTCTAATCGTCATTGCTCTCACGTAGTCTGCACACATACACAGCCACAATGTTCCTTCTAATCATGTCCCTCTTTGCTTCAAAACCCTCCGCTCGTAAAGGCCAACACCCTCCTAAGGGCCCAAAAGTTACCTTCCCAGCAGGCTCACCTCTGCACCCCCAGCCTGCACTGTTCCCACCACACTGGCCTCCAGGTTGCTCCTCCATCGCAATTGGTACACTCTGGCCCCAGGGCCTTTGAACTTGCTCTGCTCAGTCCTGAATTCTCCTCTCACATATATCTCCATGGATAACTTCTTCATCTCTTTCAGGTCTTCATTCCAAAAAGACTTTCTCTCACCATCCCACGGGAAACTATGACTCCTACCTCCGTTACATATTCACTCCGCTGTGCTTCCTGGCTCTGTCTTCCTGTTTGGGCAGGAGGAAGTGGGAGGAGACACAGGCAGGAAAATGAAAATATCGGTAGCACAACAGAGGGGACCTACACGAAGCGGCAATGACAGTGAGCCAGCAACTGAGGAGCACGACACATTCAACCCTGTCCACCTGACACCCTTAAAGAGAGATACAAGTGCTACAGAGATAAATGATTCTCTGTATCTCCTTGAGAAATCATCTGTTAAATTCCCCTGAAATAAATATATAAAACCTACCTATAAGAAAATTTCCCAAGTAAAGATTGTTAAATACAGATATGTACTCTGCTTTATAAAATAAATATGGCCCCGAAGAGTGGAGTGCACATTTAATCTCTGAATACCAGATGGTGTTTTGAATTCATCACAAGAGTTTATTACTCGAAGGACTCCTGCGAGAGCCCCAGTGTGGAGTAAATCATTGGTATCTTCTTTAACTCCATGGAGAAAATGGATTTTCATGTATTCAAATCCCATAATTTCAGGGCATAGAATAAGCTAGGTGTCCAGGTGTGTTTTCAGAGAACTTTTAAGGACAAGAGCCATAACATTTTTGACCAGTGGGGACAGACAAGTGTCATCTGCTTTGTCCCTAGAGGCAGGGAGTTCGAAACAGTGAGCTTCCCTGTCTTGGGCCGGCACTGGCGCCCGACGACTGGGTGCAACAGAACCCCCCAAGTGCACCTGCCGGGGGGCTCCTCTCCCTGCGGTGGTGGGGCTGCTGCAAGTGGATCAGATTGGTCTCAGAGCTGGTGCCACTCTCCATTCCATTCAAAAGGAATTGAGGTTTAGGTCTTAATGAAACACACACCCGAACAAGATCTCATGTCGCTCTTTCCTCCTGGCTGGTAATCTGTGGCATATCGACCTGCAGAAAAAGAGCTGGTTGTCTTTAAAAGGAGTTTTCTGTTTTCCTTTAAAATGAAACTTGAAAGAAAATGGATGCTCATTTAACATAATTTCCCTCGATTTCGAAGGCTGTGCAAAGCAATGCCTTGAAGCAAATGTGCAGATGGTAAGAGGGAGGTTCATAAATTACAGCTCCCCACTCTCCTCCCGGAAATATGGAGCCGTCATTAATTTCCAAATAATAGCAAATCGACACACGGGATAACGCCAGCAATCATCCACGCCAGGCCCTGGGGCTACTCTGTATTCCAGAGGACGGGATCGATTGCTGTTCCTAAATCACCTCACCAAAGCATTAGTGGCAAACGCCATCCCTGCAGCATCAGGGGCAGGAGTGAGATCATGTGCTTTGCAGAAGGGACGGTCCAGCCTCCATGCAAAGGAGGAAAAGCTGGGCCCACAGAGAGGAATGTAAATGCCTGTGAGGACTAGGCTTGTGGGAAAGAGTCCGTGTTAATGTTTGCATCATGCTGGACACTAGGACAGAAAGAACAGGGTGAGGGGGCCGTGGAAATGTGGAGTGTGCCTGCCCACGGTAAGGCACTCAGATTAAAATGATAAAATAGGAAAAATAAGGCAAATGAACAAACCTCTGCTGTGCTGGCATAAATAACTAAGTAAATAAATAAGCACGGGGTGTGTAATGTCTTGCGTGAATATCTTGAATCTGGTGTAAGAGCTACGAGAGGTACACTGATAAGCCAGCTCTCTGAAAACAAAAATCCCTGATCTGTATCCTTTGCCCATTTCCACGGTGTAAACACTTCCACCATGGCCAGTTTCAGGCTAGTCATGGTTTAATAACTGGCAAAATTCCTGAATATTCAATAATTATCTTTCTTCAGCTCATACAAATTCCAGGATGCCATTGGCTCTGGTTCTCTGCCATCAATTTATCGTCCAACCTCATTTCCCCTGTCTTCATAATGAAAATTAAACACAAAAAAGTGAGGCTTGAATTTTAGACAACGGTTTAAACAGTGTGACTCAATTCTAAAGAATCCTATCAGATTTGGGTGTTTGAGTGCCTCTGAAACATGCAAACCTATTGTGGAATTCCACACAACAGGGGTTTGCAAAATGTTATCTGGGAAGATTTGCCTGTCCCCAGAATCCTTTCTGGGCACCCAGGGAGGTCAAACGTATTTCTATAACAACTCTAAGATGTCGCTTGTCTTTTCACTCTTATTCTCTCACGAAGACACAGCCGAGTTTTCGGTGGCTATACGACGTCAGAGATATTCCACCAGATCAATTGCAGGACCAGGTGTCAGACCCTGCCTGCTATTAAATCACACATCAAAGAGAGCTGCAGAAATGTAACATGATGCCACTCTTCCTGATACTTTCGGTTCAGTGAGATGTCCTCATTTTTCATAGATGTCTTTTATGTTCATAGAAAGTGGACTTGTTTTAATTTGAATTAATAATTTAAAAATTCCTTAGATTTCATTGCTATTATAGTAAATATGGATAGCTTTCACACTTAAGCGAAAACTCTTAGGGGTTCTTCATGATCGTTGAGAGTGTGACGGGGTTGGTTCTGAGACCAGCACCTACCGTACAGTAACACAGGCCCGGTTAATGCCTTCACTAGAGACAAGCTGAGACCCCCGTCCACAGCCGTCTCACCCCACTGCAGCGGCATCCCATCGGAAGGTGGTTTCCGCTCATTAGGCTTCAGGAAGCAGCCCCATCGCAGGCCCAGGGCCAGTGTGAGAATGCTTCCTGAAGGCGCAGACGGGAGCAGGAAGAGCATAGAGCCACCTCAGTCACCTAAGGACCCCAGGAACACTCCCTCGTCCAGAAGGGCAACCCTCAGTGGGGACCAACGGGGGGCCTGGCCTCCCACTGGTGTCCACAGCCTCATCTTTGTGCACAGAGTGCCATCTCTCGGGACAAAGCGTCTCTGCGCAGGTCACCTCTGCATGGGTATACCCAGTCAAAGGCATGCTGGTAACAGGTACTGGACCGCTGTGCAAAAAACTACAGTTACTAACTCTTGATACATGTGGTGTTGTCAAGACAGTCACCTGCCCGGAGAAGTGGAACTGGGTTTGGTCCAGGTCTACAGGTAAATGGTTAGCGGTAAATTTATTAGGGCCGTACTCGGCCTACGTCACCTACGATAATCACCTGCTTATTTAAAGTCGTGTGCGTGCTTTAATGGATGTTCATCCTTATCGCTATCAAAGAAAACACACCTTGATTTAGGAGTACTTGTGAACAGCGGTCAAATTGTTTTCTAAAGTTACCATAGCCCAAAAGGCACACAGGGTTTTACTTACTATGACCAAGAAAGCAGTGGATGGAAACGGGTGCATGCTGGGAAGAACAGCTCCCCCAATTCTGTATGTCCCCACGGAGGCCCCCAGGCCCCTTGAGCCAGTACCTCTATCTGCTGCGCCAGGGGGCAGTGAGCAATTCCCCTAACCCATGGGCAGCGGCCAGTGGCTACTGGCTCCTGCTTCTCGGTGCGGGGGAGCCGATCTAGAAAATCTGTGAGCACGGGCAAGGGTTCTCTTTTCTTCCCTCCCTGTGGCCGGTGGGCATGAGGCAGTGACATTCGCCAATGACACACATACATACTCTGAAGCTTCCAACTTCCCTCGACAGCCTGCCCCAGGTCTGGGCAGAGGGACGGCCATGCAGGGGCGGGGCCGAGAGGGTAAACGGCATTCCAGCTGCAGAGCAAAGCCATGCTCCCCAAGCAGCTGTGTCCACAGAGGGCACGGAGAGGTCCACCTGCTGGGCTCCCATGCTTGTGACTCCTGTTGGCTCCAGACTCAAAGGCATGAAGGGCAGGAACATCATTTGTGAACCTGTTAGAACCTCAGATGAAGGACGGGGTGGGGGCGGCTTGCAAGTGATCAGAAAGGCAGCCCCTGCTGAGACAGGACAAGATTCGGTGCTGCCACCACCTTCCCACCCCGTGTTATACACCTGCCCCTTCTTTCACCTGGCTCTTGAGACCCGGGGCGCATTGCTGGTCAGTATCCGCTTTTATTTTCTCATCAGTTAAGTCAAGGAACGCACACCCACATCGCAGCACCGTTCCAGGGACGAGGAGACAAAGCGTCGCTGGGCAGCGTGCGGGCCATTCGGAGGCACTCGGTGAGCGCTCTGCCCCTCCCCACACCCAGCACAATCTGTAATCACAAAGCGATTCCTGTACCTGCGTGCCGTCTCTCCCCCACCCCACTCTCCGCTCCAGGAGGGCAGAGCTGTCTATCCGGAGACTAGCCACAGGACTCAGGTAATGAAGGCTTTGTGCGTTTTGAATGAAGGACTTAATGAATGGGAGTTATTATTTACTGTCCCGTGAATCGCCTTAATGGATAATTTCATAATAGCTGTTTTTCTACAGCCTTGAGCACTGACACCTGTGTGCATGTGTACATGAGGAACACGTCTGGATTGAAATGAGGACTGATTTCTGAACACAGATAGCCAGCACCAGGCGCCCAGCTACCACCTCTCTGCCAGCCATCCGCCTTTGTCTCCCCCACGCCCAGGGGACAGCAAAGTGTCATTATGGCTAGAGGAGATAATCCTTGTTTGCCTTGGTGTTAAATCAGCATAAACAGCATGGGCACTCTTTGAGTCTGTAATTAGATGCAAAAAGATCAAAGCTAAAGCTAACAGCACACATGGCTCCAGTAAACGGTGTTTCTGACTGATGGGGGGAGGAGGGTCACGGGAGGAATCTCCATGGAGTGTTTGCTTCAGGAGAAGAAAACAGCTTGTCACTAAAGCTTCAAAGCAAGTTCTGATATCACCAGCCAGAGCAGCCCTCCTCAGCCATGCATTTCCAGCCATTTAGACATAAATACTAAGCATGCACACCGCCCCACGGGAGGTCTCAGATGGCCCTCCGGTGTTTGCTGGTGATTGATCTATGCATCCGCTATAACCTGGGCACCCAGGTGCTTCTTCCCAGGTATTGCAATATCCCTGGACACATGAAAATGCCTCGTGTGGGTCCTGGGTTCAAATCCCTGAGGCCGGGACTGCAGTGAGGTGAAGGAGGTACTCCCTTTGGGTGTAAGATAGAAAGGGGGGCGGGCCAAAACAAGTCAGTGATCAGGATGAATAATATTTCAATACAATTAAAAAATAAACATGATGCAAAAACAACTCGTGATGTGCAAAATGTCAGCATTTGAAATAAAGACGGGATCGGATGTGGTCAGGACAGGGGGGCGGGGTGGGTGAGGCTAAAACCCGCAACCAGAGGGTTGGATCTGATCTTGATTTCAGTTTTTGGTATTTTGATGATCGAGGCAAAGCTTCGAAATGCCCAGTGCTCAGGTTGGGAGAGGACGTCCGCAGCCAGCACCAGCAAAGGGGTTCTGCCTTCTAAAGGTCAGGAACTCGGCAGTAGCAGTAAGACCCTCTGCAACTGTCCATGGCCTTTGACCTCTTAGTAGAACCTCTAGTAATTGATTGTAAGGGAAGGCCTAGAATCGTGCGCAAGGATTATGCACAGAGACACTTAGCTCAGCATTATTTATAGAAAAGCCAAACCTGGGAACGACCTTAGTGTCCAGCCATAAAGAAACGGTCAGCTAAATGCTGACCCAGACACACGATGGTGTGTCATAGGCATGTGACTGAATTCGACACAGCTCCTTTTTCATGTACAGGACTAAGGAAGAGGAAAAGGAAGAGATTAAATAAAGGGTAAAATAAGTTTCTGCTTCTATTTGTGGAACAAGAAAAAAAACGTTTAAATCTTGCTCCATTTCCAACGTGTCATGACTTAACCTCGGTTTTACTTACTGTCTGAAAATACAGACAGTAGCAGGTCCAGAGCCATCTGACCAGACCGTCCTCCGTAGAAGATCAAACCCATGACTGCCTCTTCAGAGGACGGGTGTGATAAGTGAACCCCTCCACATCCTGTGCAAGGTGTGGATCAGCACTATTCTACTTGTTTACGAGGAGAAAGAATAACAGCGAAGAAGTCATTTCCAGTGATGCTTTGGAAATAATGAAAAAAAAACAGTGAAATGGGAAAGAAATCTCAAGTTTAATAAAAGAGGCGAATGGTTCAAAAGGCAAAATCTCAAAAGATGGCTCAACTCGTCTTCCCTGTACCATTTCACTCCCAACCTTTCTCCTTCTTCAGAAGCAACAGCCCACGAAAGAAACATGCAAAGCTGCTTTCTTGGGCTTTCTATTAAAAGTTTAGTTTGCAACACACCCAAATGTGGGTTCTAGTCTCTTGAGAAAATGGATGGATGGGGCCCCCGTGGTGGGAGGGGCACAGGTTGGTAACTCAGGAGAGGGCCATTCATTTCCTTCTGTGACAGGACGCTGACCCCAGTGACAGCTGCCCCGCTGCTGCCCCTGTTGCTACA
>PVIA01009883.1:0-56706 GCA_004024845.1 Tonatia bakeri | reverse complement strand
AGCGATCGGCCCACACAGACAGGGCCCTGCGGAGTCCCTGTCCCCACGCAGGGGAGCGTCTCCAGTGTGGTGGATTAGGGTGTAGACCCCTTGGGGCCTCCACTGTGGGGTGTACCATCACCTCCCACCGCCCAAGGACTTGCAGAGATGCCGGAAAACCCCCTGGAGCGAGAACCCCCACTTTCCTCTCTGCCCCTTCTCCTCCTTGGGAACCTTTCCCAGCCCACGTTCGGACCACCCGAACACTAGCCCAGCTCCCGGCAGCCTTTCCGGGTGCCTGCCATGGAGCGACGGGTCCTTTGGGTGACTTTCGGGGCCTGCCGCCATTCTGGAAATTTTGGTGCCCTCTGAAGATTCATTATTAACAAGGGTGCTTAGCTTATTACCGCTGCCCCCTTTCCTTATACGTGGAATTCTCCAACACAAAGCTTTACTAAAAATAAGAAGGAAAAATAAAAAGACCTGCTGTGAACCACGGGCGGAGGGGGGACAAAAAGCGACAAAAACAATGAATCACTTAAGCCAACCCTGGGCTAAAAACATTTTTTCCCCCATCGGTCGGGGCGCGAGGGTCGTAATGCAACAGGTGGCCAGCAGGTGGCAGCAGCGTCGCACAGCGAATTCCAAAGACACCCTGGAGCAGAAACGAATTCGGGAATAAGTCACAGGTGTTGTGACAGCGTCTGGACTTCATCGCTGTTTCACGCCCCTCATAAAATACCCCAGCGGCAGACGTATTTCAAAGCCGCCCGCCCCTCACCGTCCTTCTTCACAGGATGCGTAGAGGCAGGGACCTGGGGGTGCAGCAGGCAATGCCGGGGGAAGCAGGCAGCGTTAAAGTAGTTTTTGTTCCTATTTTGTTTTGCTTTATTTTTTTCATCCAGGTTTTAAGTGTCTGTGCCATGCCTGCACATGGGGGCTCTCCGCCGGAGCCTCTGTTTCCTCCTCTAAAAGTGCTGGTTTCACAATCTGCCTTTCCCCGATCCCTGACCCTGTCTGGGGTCCGTAGGGGTGAGGGGGGGAGTAGGGTCCCTACCCTCCCCGTTTACCGTGATTTGTCTTGAGTACTCTGTCCGAACCCCCACCCCATCCCCCCAGCACCTTCAGGGGCCAGACGCTCACCTTCCTGCCCGGGGATCCCCTTCCCCAACCCCTCCCTCGGTCACCCAGCATTTCACGACAAGACAAGTCCGGAGCCAGCTTGCTTTTCAGGATGAAAAGGGGCCGAGACGGGCTCAGGCCAGCCTTCGAGGGGGGGCCTTACACACTCAAACACGCCACGACGGGAGGGTCCGAAATGAAAGCTTATGCACTCAAAGCCGGCCACGGCGGGCAGGCACTGGCCTTAGGGCAGAATGTTCCGTGACAAACGTCCATCTTTACCGTGACTGGGCCTGCGTGTGGCCTTTTTGCACCTGGGATAATAACACACCTTTGGGGCATCAGGTAATGTCCCTTTTCCCCAGACCGAGGGGCCCAAGCCGAGCCCACGAGTCCCCTCACTGGTATTGGTGTCATGTTAACTGTTCACTGTTAACTATCCAGGGTCCACCTGTGCGGGTCAGAAGTGTGTGTCTATCATTTCACCTTTTATCCAGTCGCAGAGGGTTCCTGTTTGCCTCCTCCCGCCTTCCCGGTGGATCACCCACGGATTTCACGCAACCCCCTTACGCCTCCTCCCCCATGCTAACATATAAAATACGGCACAAAACGGCCGCTTTCCAGAGCCTTTTCTCACTCCGTCCGGGTCTGGCTTCCCAGCCACGGGCGGCCGACGGGCTCCCATACACTCGCCGACATTCCTAAGGGACCAGCCTGGACGTTTCTCAAAGGGACCCCTTCTGCCTTCTGATTCCCGCCGGGGCACTCAGGCCTACGAGGTCGGCTTTCCCCCGAACACGGGACACCCATCGGAGCCGAGTCTGTAATGCAGACGGTTTTCTGAGGGGCAGTGAGGACCCCGACGGTCTGCTACACACAGCCTGCGCCCCCCCTCGGTCTGCCCTGGGTCACGCTGGCTTTCCTGCATGTTCTGGCAGGCGCAGCTTCCCATTGGGGAAGGGAGAACAGCTCTATCCATAACACCACATTCCTCACATTTCTGCAGCAGGGGCTGGCCCTATATTTAACTCCCAGCAGGCATTCCTGGGGCCAGACCCACGGGGGGGAGGCGGTGGAGAGAAAACATGAAAAACTAGAAAGAAAAAAAAAAAGTTCACTTCCTACCACGGCCATCCGTCTTCCCTGTCCAAACTGGAGGCACTTTCCTTCCACCACCCAGCCCCCAGACACCCCCACCCACACGCCCCCCGCTGTGAGTTCCCAGCAGTTCTAGTCAGAATCTACGGGACTTTGCACGTGAGCGTGTAACACGAGAAATCTGTCAACGCCGCACACTCCTCCAACGTGCGTGCTCCAAAATCGGGATGGAGAGCCAGCCGCCTCATGGAATGTTTTGCTCTGGTTGGCCAATCGGGTGGGTGCGCCTTTTCTTGCCCCTGGACGGGAATCTGCGGCCTCCGCCGGGGAAATGACAGGCAGGAGAAGATGAACCCACACGTGTCCTGTTCCAGGTGGGGCTCCAGCCAGACCTTCCAGCACGCAGAGTCACATGCCCGGGCCGCTGAGCTGCCGGGAGTCCAGAACGCCCCCCTCTTTGAACCACAAAGTTTTGGGGCTCCCTCCACATCCAGCTCAGAAGGAACACCTGTCCTCAGGTGTGTGCATGTGTTTCCCAGAACAAGGGACTACACACCAGGGGGCCTAAAAAGAGGGCGGATGGGCTGTCACAGCTCCGCAGGTCAGAAGCCCCTCGTGGGTCTCCCCGGGGTCACATCCAGGTGTCGGCAGAGTTGGGTTCCTCCTGGAAGCTCCCGCAGGTGACCGGTCACCTCACCTCTTCCGGCTTCCAGCAGCGTGGTGCCATCCCCCAACTTCCCTGGTCCCACCTCCGTCCTCTGCCCTCACATTTCCCTCTGGATGGTCCCCCACACCCCACCCCCGCCCCAGGCCATCCAGGATCAGCTCCCCAGGTCCCAGGTCCTCTACGTCTTTCAACTGTATATTTCAGTGACCGGTGACATGCTATATGCCACGCCCTCCAGGTGAGCACCGTACAGAGATGAGGCCTCTGTCCGCCTCTCCGAGTGACCTGCCCACACAGACTGGGCCCTGCGGAGTCCCTGTCCCCACGCAAGGGAGCGTCTCCAGTGTGGCGGATTAGGGTGTAGACCCCTTGGGGCCTCCACTGCGGGGTCTACCATCACCTCCCACCGCCCAAGGACTTGAGGAGAAGCCGGACCACGTGTGGCAGAACAGGCTGCAGATTTGATGCCTCCTGGCCCGTCCCCTCCCAGAACCCCGGAGGTGGGCTCCCTGCTCTGTCCCCGCGGGGACCCCGTGTCTGATGGCCCACCACACCTGAGTGGGTGGCGTGCAGGTACTCACGTCTTCCGAATGGCCTCTTTCAGGTGAGGGTGGGGCCTCGTTCACTCCCAGCGTCGGCGCCACAGGGTCCTCAGGAGGCCAAGGCCGGCTGGCCCCCGCCACGGAGTCCGCGCACTGCCCTTCAGCAGTAGGTGCTGCATTTGCACCGGGCACCTCGGTGCCGCCGACCCCAGCCTGCAGCAAAAATGGGACACACTGAATTGGTCACTCTGACCTGTTTTCAACTCTCGGGCTGCCAAGACCCACCCCGTTCTCCGCGTGGCCAGCGCGCCCCAACCCTCCCACCTGTGTTTGTTCGACGTAAGCCCCCACCCCGTGTGAATGCCGCACCTGTGGAAGGCACCCCCAGGACGTACACGTGACCCACACCCGTGCTGAGCAGCAGGCCGCGTCCACAGCCGGGGGGACCTCTGAAACCAAGAGCATGAGATGCCACACCCCCGGCCCACCACACGGCTGAAGGACTCCTGGTGAGGAGACCACTCACCAAGTCGCCCGTGCGGAAACGCAAGGTGACAGGTGGCCCCTGACAAAGCCCCTGCCTCCTAGGTGAGAAGGACCCCCCGACACACACACATACACACACACCTGTGGGCGGAGCCAGACACAGCCCACAGTGCCCAGCCGAAAACACGTACAAAAATACGTTCCTATCCACTCACGTTGAAAAATAAGGGAAAGGGCCCATTCCCAAGCCATTCATTATATATACATATTTTTTTTTTTACCAGCAACTAGCTGCCAACGATTTTTAAAAGCTCCCTCTGATCCCGTGTCGGTGATGGAAAAGGGGCACGTCTCTTCTTCGCAAGAAAAGGCAACAGCCACCTTCAGCCCCTTATGAGAGGGGCTCTCTCCTTGAGGAAGCAGCTAATTTAAATAATTCATTTTTCCTGCATCATTTATGGATGGGTCCAGGACTAGGGCAGCAGCGTTCCCGCTCGTCAGAGCCCCTGTTCTGAGTCTCAGAAGGTCACCTCTGTCCCGATGACCTTTCCGCCTGAAACAGGCTCCGGGGACAGAGAAGGGCCCCCTTTGCCGGCAACAGACTAGGTGTCGATTGCGGAGAGCTGGTCTCCGTTCTCCACTCTGGCTTTATTGTCCAAAATGTCACTTAATTTTTATTTTTCTCCCCTCACCCAAGGATGTGCTTCTTGTTTTAAGACAGAGGGGAGGGGAGGTAGAGAGACAGGGAGGGAAAAAAAAATGGATCTGTTGCCTGCTGTATTTCTCCAAACTGGGGATCGAACCCGCGACCTTTTGGTGTCCGGGACCACGCTCCAACCTACGGAGCCACACCGGACAGGGCTCAAATTTTTAATTTTTTTAAATTAAAGGATATATGAGATTATTTTTAGGTGTGCCACAGAGTGATTCAACACTGCTGTGCCTTACGGTGTAACCAGTACAGGTCCAGCCATCATCTGTCCCCTGCACAAAATTATGACAATATTTGCCGCGGCCGCATCCCAAGGTTCTGGCTGCCCCCCTTACCTCGCGTGCGGCCGGCGCGTGGCCCTCCGCGTCCCGGACGCTTCCGTACAGGGGCAGGATACTGCGGTGGAAGATGTCCCACCAGAGGTTGAGGAAGGACAGCTGGTGCCGGTGGGCCAGCCCGGGCCCCTCCTCGGAAACCGAGCCGGTCTGCGGGTTGTACTTGTAGTGCCACGGCTTGGCCGCCCCCAGGAAGTGCACCACCTTGGCGCTGGGGCCGAACCTGCGGAGGGAACGACACAGGGGTGCTCCACGGGCCGCCGGACACAGCAGCAGCCACGAGGCTGGACCACGACGTGTCTTACGTACGGCTTTATCGCCACGGTGAGATCACCACGACCTTCCCTTGCAGTTACTTAAGCAAAAACTTCCAGTGATTGCTTAAGGATAATAGTGTGGGGTTATGTCTTTATTATTATTTTTTTTTAAACATGGTCGACGCTGGCGGCATTTCAGTTTGTGAATCCCGGGAGTGAAACGTAACCATACCCATGGGGAACGTCCCCCGAAACTGGGAACACTAAATTGAGGGTTTTCTACACACTGACGCCGTAGGAGGCAAAGGCATCATCTTCTTAAAACAAGAGGGACCATTGCCCTCGCGAGAGACGCATGCTGGAGGGACACAGCCACGGCTGGGTTTTGCAGCACAGAAGGCAGGCTGCTCCCCCTGAAAGGCTGACTTCTTTGACAAGGTTATGAATTTTCCCTGGGCAGGTTCTTTTTTTTTTATTTTTTCCATTATCGCCACAGCCCATACCCAGGGACGGTTTTGTTTATTTACTTTTCCTTCGGTTAGTTATTTTTTATGGGGTTTTTTTTTCATCCCATTTCCTCCAGCTCCTCCCCTCTGACAGCCATTAGCTTGTTCTCTGTGTCTGAATCTGTTTCTGCTTTTTGGTTTGCGTCTTTCTTTTTGAGATTCTGCATAGAAGTGGAATCATACGCTCGCTATCTGTCTTTCTCTCTCTGGCTCATTTCGCTGGGCATAATACCCTCTCGGTCCAACCACGTTGGTACAAAGGGTAAGACTCCCTTCCTTTTCATGGCTGAGTAATATTCCACTGTGTGTGTCCACTGCCTCTTCCTTAACTACTTGTCTTGTGGATGGACAGCCAGGCGGCTTCCATATCTTCACTACTTTAAATAATACGGCAATGAACATAGGGGTGCACACCTCCTTTCAAAATAGGGTTCTTGTTTTCTGCAAAGAAACATCCAGTAGTGGAAACGCTAGGTTGTATGCCAGCTCTACCTTTAAATGTTTGAGGAACCTCCACGCAGTTTCCCACAGTGGCTGCACCAGGATGCACTCCCACCCAAGGTTCCCCCGGCACCTTAATAAACATTTTCCCCCCTGTAATAGCCTTCTGATGAAATGGCAACACTACGTTAGCTCTGCAGTGATCTGCATTCCACATGTGCTTTACACGTTAGAAAGGATTTGATGTTTCCACGCCCAAAGCACCAGTGCCTGCCTCCTGGTGGGGACCAATGCCCTCGCGAGAGACGCATGCTGGAGACTTACTTATTCACTGCCTAGATTCTTTTCAGATTTCCATGTCCCTCTAGAACCAGGGAGCCTGCAGCAGCCGAGGTCACCTGCTTTGGCCCCAGGACTGGTCGACAGTCTTAAAAATCACTGAGGACCGACAGCGTGGTCCTGGAGGGTTTTCCTGAGACACACTCACCACAGCAGAAAGGGAAACTAGACGTTGCAAAGTGTGTTTCACAATTTGTTTAAAAAAAATGCATAATATGGTAACACCAATGCATTAAAGTTATCCCATAACATCGCTGCTGCCTGTTATTAATTACAAGCGTTAAAATTATTTTGGAAATATTTGTCCCCCACCCCGGGGAGAAAAACTGTCAAAAGGTGGCACGGATCACTTTAAGCTGTTTCCTTCCGTGTCCCCATTCGAGACACAGCTCTGTCACATCCTGTAGTCCCTGGGAAGCCCCACTGTCGGCTTAAGAAAAACTGAGCGTGAAAAACGAAGAAAAACACCACCGTGGAATTAGTTTTTTAACCTGCCCGTGTAAGCTCGCTGGAGCCCTGTGCGGAACCCCCAGGGGTTCCCTGGGCAACACTTTGGGAACTGCCCTCACGATGGGGGACGGGGACATGGGGGGGACTCACTGTTTGAACGCCGGGCTGTAGGTGTACGCAGTGTTGCTGCTCAGGTTATAGACGAAAGGCAGGTGCTTGCGGATGTCCGCCGTGGCCCAGCTACCGAAGAAACTGTTCAGCAAGCCCTGGTCGGCCCCTAACAGACACCCAGAGACGTTAATGGCCCGGGTGGAGCCGGGTTCAAGGGCATTCAAGGTCGGCACCTCCCCGTCTCCGCTCTGCCCCAGGCTGGAACAGGCCGTGGTCTCCAAGGAGGACTTCAGTCCCTGGCATTCATTTTTTATGAGTTACCACTTAGTGAATACCATGAATAATTTACCATTGACGGTAAAACTAGGCATTACTCTGAATATCAGTCCCGTGCACGGCGGTGCCAGGACTTAATACCATTCACACGCTGAAAAAACAATACCATGAATAGCAAACCGTTACTTTAAAAATGCACATTCTCTCCAAAATTTTCCACTGATCAGCCAGAACAATAATAATAAAATTGCTTGCCCTGGCTGGTGAGGCTCAGTGGACTGAGCACGGGCTGCGAACCAAAGCATCGCAGGTTCGATTCCCAGTCAGGGCACATGCCTGGGTTGCAGGCCAGGCCTCCAGCAGGGGGCGTGCAAGAGGCAACCACACATGGATGTTTCTCTCCCTCTCTTTCTCCCTCCCTTCCCCTCTCTCTAAAACTATATAAATAAAATCATTAAAAAAAATTTGCAGCCCTTGACTGGCGTAGCTCAGTGGATTGAGCTCGGGCTGCGAACCAAAGCATCGCAGGTTCGATTCCCAGTCAGGGCACATGCCTGGGTTGCAGGCCACGGCCCCCAGCAACCGCCCATTGATGTTTCTCTCTCTCCTTCCCTTCCCTCTCTAAAAATAAAATAAATGAAATCTTTAAAAAAAATTGCCAACTGTCTTCAAAATTCTCCACCCCACCCACAACGAATTCCATCTTATAGTGACAATGCTTTTTCCACCCTTTTCATAAAGTTCTCCTTATCGAGAGATGATCCACATCCAGTATTTTTTTACATGACCAAAACTCTAGCCATTTTGCCATGTGCTAATGTCCATTCAGTCAAATCGTGGGCTTCTGGTCAGCTGAATTCTTCCCTTGCGTTCCGTAGCAAACGCTGGCCACCTAAAGTCTGCACCAGCTTTTATAAATAAAGTTTTATTGAGACCCAGCCACGCTCATTTGGTGAAACTTCCGGCAGCGGCTACTTTCGCTGTGCAAGTGTGCGGTTAAATATTTCCAGGAGTCGTCGCTAACATTTGGGTCACCTGGGCCCTGTAGAGAAAGGTGTGTCGACCTGCTCTGTACAGTCAGGATTGGGGGTCACTCCTTCTTCTGGTACAAATATTTTCAGTGGATTTTTGCTGCATATTTCCTGACTATTTCGCTTCATTTCTTCCCGTCACCCTGCTGGCTGTTTCCTTCCATGCAGGTCCTTAACTGATAGGTCCTTAACTGATGTCCCCTTGTCATTCAGAGACCGGGGGGCAGGGGGCCCAGGGGCTCAGGCGATGGGTTCACCTACCGTCAAAGCTGCCGTGTTCGGTGGCGTGCCTAAGCAGCTGCCTGTGTGTCTCCAGGGACGGCTGGAAGACGAAGACCCCGCTGTTGAAGCAGTCCGGCCAGCCAGGGTCGGGGGCCGCCGACAACTCCCCCCTGTCAAAGAGCTCGTCCACGTTACACAGCACCTGGCGGAACCAAAAGCGGGGACCTGCAGCCGGGTGCCTCCCGGCCGCGGTTCCCAGGTCACAGGTGCAGGGGAGGCAGGAGGACGGGCCAGGCGGCGTTGGGTGACGGGGAAAAGAACGCTGTGCCTGATTTGTGTCAGTAACTGTTTTCTCTGAATCCTGTCCAGTCCTGGGTGCCTAACATTTTGGCCAGTGAGGGACAGAGTACATGGCGATGGTCCCACAGAACTGGAAAGCCCCTGTCATGTAGTGACATTGTACACACTGCAAAGTCACGCCATGTCACATGTCCCACAACATGTGACATGCATGTTGGGGATGGCGCTGTGTTCAGAAACCTAGCACCAGGTGGATTAAAACAATAAAAAAGCAGCCACAGGATATACACTTATGTCCCCTGCATAATACTTGGTCCATGCAACAATGTTACTGGTTCCTGTGTTTCCTGTGCTACATTCTGATGGTTAATTTAAAGGACATTGTTTCCGCTTCTAAAAAACGAATTTGCTAGGAAATAGCATTCCCTGTCACGCCGGCGGCAGCCTCACACACGCCGCACTTACCGCGTCCACATCGAAACCCTGTGAGGACACAGATTTCAGCGCGTGCCCCCGCCACCAGCGGCTGGAGAGGGCGCTGTGGGACTGGGACGGCTCTGTTTATCTCAAGCCACGGGACCACCAGCGTCTCTAAAAGCAAATTAGTTTCTCCAGGAACTAATAGTTTTTGGAACTATTCTGCTTTGTGCAGATGCAATGACGTGCTGTAAACGGCTCCTAGGGAAGGAGAGGAGATTGCAGTCTGGCGCAGGTAGGGTGTGGTGCCGGGCTCTGGCAGAAGGAGTGAACGCCCGTGCTGGTGACGCAGGCGTCGTGTGACCGCGGGGCGGTACTCACCAGGGTGTCCGCGTCCAGGAACACGCACTTGCTGTAGTGCGTGAGCGTCCAGCAATGCAGCTTGGTGAGGGTGACGCCCAGCTCGGGCCTCCTCAGGAAAGCCAGGTGCACGTAGTCGGCACTGTCTATCAGGTCCACCTCCGCCACCTCGTCGAACACCTTGGAGAGGATGAGCCTGGGAAAGACGTGGGCCAAATGCCAGGAGGACTGCACGGCTCACAATCAGGGAATAGGAATCTGAATCCCTCCCTCCACACTCTCTGCAGCCCTGTTCAGAGCCTGGCCTTTTTTTTATTTTTAAATCCTCACCCAAGGAGACGCTCCTTCGTTCCAGAAAGAGAGAAAGGGAGAGAGGGACAGAGAAGCATCCACGTGAGAAGCATCCCTCCATTGCCTCCCATTTGCCTCTCGACTGGGGATCGAACCTGCCCTAACCAGGAATCGAACTATCGAACTTCTCCCTCTTGGTGCCCAGGATGATGCTCCAACCCACCGAGCCACCAGCCCAGGGCCTGGCTTTCTTTTTCTTCCGTGGATGCCGTGGAGCTCTGCACACTTTGTCACTCGTGCTCAAAAAGCATGCAAACGCGAACGACCTGACAGAACTGGTCAGAAATGTCGTAAGGGAGACTGAGTCAGGTTGGTGCTTAGGAAGGCATCTCTGCTTGCAAAGTGGGTGGCAGTGAGCAGGGAAGGCTGAGCAGGCAGCTACCCACGGACGTCCGTGGCCACGTCTGCCGGGGTTTGCTTTCTGTATTGAGAACACACGTTGTTAGTTGCGTACAAGTTGGAGAGTGAAACGGTGAAAGACCCTTTACCCTCGATCCAAATGAAATGTGCCTGTCTTCTGCGCATTGGTTCTTTGCTTAAACATTATTTCAACACAGCCTACAAGATCTTGGGAGGAGAAAAAACGAAGGAAGAGGGAGGAAAAGGCTAACAGCATGTCAAAAGGAAATAAGCAGCCAACCAGGAGAAGCTCACAGTGGCCACACCTGAAAGAATTTGATTAATAAGAACCCCAATAGGTAAAATGAATATTCACGGGTGTGGACCGATATCAAAATTAAGTGAGTACATAAATGGGCAAGAAGGGCAGCTTTTCTTTACAGAAAAATCCCAAGTAATACATGTCGAAGGAAGGAGGGAAACAGAAAATTGCCATTACTGCGGAAAAATGCACAGGAACAATTTTTGCGGTCAGGATTCCGTGATGGACATTAAAAAACAACCAGTAAAAATTTTTAAGGAGAAACAGCATGTTTAAAAGCAGATTTGAATCTGTCTCTCTTGATTATCATCATTGATATGTGTGAATCAAATTCTATTTACTTTTTCCTTTTAAAATGTATGATACTTTTTTGCCCTGGCTGGTGTGGCTCAGTGGGTTGAGTGCCGGCCTGTGAACCAATGGGTCGCCAGTTCAATTCCCGGTCAGGGCACATGCCTGGGTTGTGAGCCAGGTCCCCAGTAGGGGGCGCACAAGAGGCAACCACACATGGATGTTTCTCTCCCTCTCTTTCTCCCTCCCTTCCCCTCTCTCTAAAAATAAATAAATAAAATCTTTTTAAAAAATTGATCATACTTTCCTCTTCTCTGTAATCCTTCCCCACCTTTCACTGCAAGACTTAAATTTTTATTTCTCCCTTTCCATGCATTTTACGTTAATGCCTTCAAAGTTGTCACTTACGTCCTTCCATGGCTCGGTCAAAGCTCCCCCAAACATCTGGATCGTTCTTGCAGGGAAACCCTGCTGCATCCAGGTAGGGTGCTGGCCACCCACCTCCTCGTCCACTCAGTGGGGGGAGCAATATGGCCACACTCCTACCCCCCATGTCCCGAGGGGGCATCGAAGGTTCTGCACACGTGCCACCTTCAGCTGTACCACATGCCTGGGTGCAGTTCCCTCCTTGAATAATGGTTGAGGGTCCTCTAAGAGAGTCCTTGATATCTGTCCATCCTGCGTGCTTCCACCCATCACCCATCCATCTATTCCATCCCTGCTACTGCTCCAGGACCACGGACAATGTCTGGGTGACCTTCCCCCCACCGGAGCAGCCAGCTGGGCACAGGTGAGTCTCCAAGTCTTACCTGAGCAGCCTGGACACCTGAGGCGTGACCAACACCACCAGCTTCCGGGTCGCCCTCTGGTTCCGCAGGGACTGGCCCAGGACCAGCGCCCCCTGGCAGTACACGTCGTTGGTGGCCAGCGTGACAAACGCCTGGTCCGACACTGTGGACGCAGAGGGACGGGCAGCGGTCACTCTCCTGGCTCATGCCGTGGGATGGCGCCAGTGAGGGGCTCACCCCTTCCCCTCCGAAGCTTCACGAGGCACACAGAGTGGCTGGTCAGCACTCTGAAATGTTCGCCGGTAACAGTTCACGTGTGTCCTTTCATGTAAACACCCACCCACAGAGTGGGAAGAAAGAAACACACGCACAGGAAATTCCAAGGGACACTAGACATGAAGATAAGTCGACCAGAGTCCAGTGCACATTTCCCAGCTCCGGCCACGTAGCTCTGGCGACTTGGAACGTCGTCGGGACACACGGAGGTTGGGGGTTCGATCCCGGATCGGGGCACCCGGAAGAATCAACCAGCCAATGCACATATCAACCGATCCTGCACAAGTCGGTGAAACAACAGACCGATCTCTCTTTCTCTTCTTCTCTCTCAATCAACACACAAAAATAAACAAAACATGTCTCCTGCTGCAAAGAGGCTGTGGGTGTGCACGGCTACAGCCCTTTCTTTCCTTCCGCACGGAGGCCTCCAAAGTTCACCTCAAGTATCGGGATCGTCCCCGGAAACAGAGCAGGGGGAGGAAGGAAAATCTATTCTTTCATTCGCCTAAAGTTCTCCATGTCCTGTCTCCACAGGAGAGGCAGAGAGGCCAACAGCACATGCAGTCTACAGCAATGTGTTAAGTTCCAGTGCACACTCAGGGGTTAGCCCGCACAGGGACTCCCTCAAACACTGGATTCTGGGCCCCCCCGCCGGGAGCCGGTTGCCGGGACAGAGGTGACAGCAGGGAGGGAGATCTGTGCCTGGTGCAAGCGGCCAGGCGGCCGGTGGAAATTAAAATGCACAGCAGGCAGCCCTCGCCGGAGCACACAGAACTCCGTTCCCGAAGATCCCAGCGTCCCCACCGCAGGCCCCCGCGCCCGGGGGCCGGGCAGCCCTCAGAGCAGGCGGACAGACTCACAGACGGGCGGAACGCGACATGCCGAGGCGGTTTCCCAGCTCTGTTTCCCTGGGGCTGACGCCCTGACGGGGACAGTCCATCCGAGTGAATTCCCGAGCGAGCCTGTCCCAACAGGGGCCTGTCTGTGCAGTGCTGGTGGGTTGCGTTTTCTGTTTGTTTGTTTTTTGCTTGAATTAAGAAATTATAAGGATTTCTGAGGTCTCTGCTGCGAGTTCCACAGCAAGCTTCAGAAGTCAAGTCTGCAAGTGAGAAGACAGCTACCTATCATGTCTCTATGTATTATCTATCATTTATCTATTGTTTATGTATATATCTACATACCATCTCTATATATGGTATTTATCATCTATATGTATCTATCATGGATCCTTCTACCTATCTACCACCGATTTATGTATTGATCATCTATCTTTTTTAACACCTACCAGCCATCTCTGTCTCTTTCTAGCCATTTCCCTATCCCTCACCCAAATACCTAGCTGTCTAGCTTTCCCAACAACTGGCGGGAAACCACACTGCGTTCCCTTTCGAGGTGTGCGGGGACCCCAGGTGGCCGAGGCACTGGGGAAAAGACAAGGCCGAGGGCGGCAGGGCGAGGCCCTGTGGCAGGAAGAGGCGCCACCCGCACCGGAAGCAGAGAGGCAGAGCTGGGTCGAGGCTGCCGCTGGACTGTCTCCGTGCCCACGAGGGGCCACGACTGTCCGTGTGACAAAAACAATGACCAGACCGCAGACCCAAGCCTGCAAGGCACACTCCTCCGCTCGGCCACCCTGGGCTCAGACACAGTGCAGCAGAACCACGCACAGGAGCTGCTTCCCAAACACAAACGCAGACCAGTGGAGTTTCACCGAACAGAGGGTAAAAATTGTCAAGATGGCCTTGCGCTGAAGAAGCGGCCAGTGACAGACCAACTCTCCGACTGTCCAAGGTCGATGCTTTCCAAGGGGGCCACCTTGGCACGTGACCCGGCACCGGGGCGCAGAGTGGGAAGAAAGAAACAAACTTTCTCCTTGCTTCTCCAAACCCAGGCGGAAAGGAAGAAAGAACAGAGATAGTCTCTCGACATCCAGCTCAGAGCCT
This sequence comes from Tonatia bakeri, assembly GCA_004024845.1. NCBI lineage: Eukaryota > Metazoa > Chordata > Mammalia > Chiroptera > Phyllostomidae > Tonatia > Tonatia bakeri. The sequence goes on along the minus strand of PVIA01009883.1, from coordinate 42,748 downwards.
CAGGGTCGTGGCGGCCGTGAGTCTGGTAACAAATCTGTGAGACATCGTCCAGCCGGCCCCTGAAATAGCAACGGGCAGCCTCCTCCCCGCTGCTCCCCTCTGCTCAAAGGTGGCCTTGTCCCCTGCAACGTGCTGAGAACCCACAGAGAGTCTTCAGCACGGCACGCCCCGGGGCTGACAGAGAGGTGTCCACAGGTCCGGGGCTGAATGCTGCCATTCTGTGGGCCCCGCCGGCCTCGAGGGCAGAGTGGTTTTGCACCACGGAGAGCTCTAGCCGTGGGGCGGAACAGAAAGTCCTTTCTGCCCCTTGGTCTCTGGGAAACAGCCCTTCTTCCTCTGGCCCCCCAAACGGCCATTTCTAAGGCCGGACCAGAGGACACCACACAGAAGCCACTTGGACATGGATCAAATTGCTCTCCGGAATCCAAACTAACTACTTTGTAAAAAACAAAAACTGCTTGTAAGCAATCAGGTCTCACCCAAGAGTCAGGGCTGTTTTAAGGATGGCAACCGACCCCCATCACTCTCACGAGTCCAAGTGCCAGTTCTAAGCCTCTGAAGCCAACAGTCCAAATGCCACGTTCACAGAAACCCAAGGGCAGACGCACAAAAATGAACTGGGGCCCTTGGGGCCAGACCCAAGAGCCACCAGCCCTCTACCTGGAGTTGGCGGTCTGCGGAGGGTTCAAACGCGGATCTTTATCGGAATCACTACACAGGAGCGGGGTCTGCACTCACGAGAACCCCAAGGCACTGCCTTCCCGGAGTTTGGGGAGCCTGAGCCCCTCCCATCTGTTTCCACTCACTGGGAATCGGAGATACTTCAACGCTTTGGCAGAGAAACTTGCGCACTGAAACCCCCAGAGCTGCTTTTTTTACAGAGGAGAATGGTGAACTCTGAATGCCCCGACCGGGCTGTAAACCGCGCCTCCCAGCTGCTGGAACATCCACAGCTCCGACTTCGGCGGGCGCCGCCGGCTTCTCCACACTTGGGAGACGTTGGGGACGCAGACGATGGGAGCCCAGGGGTTTGGGCTGATCGTGGGGCGCGGCGGGGGTCTGCCCAGCGCACACTAATCCCGCGCGTGCCCGAAGGTACAGGGACAGGATGAATGGAAGCGGCTTTCGCTCTCTCCCCGACTCACCCGGCATGGTCCGAGGCTCCACGCGCCGTGGGCCCCGAGGGGCCGACGTGCGCCTGGGCGCGCTGGGTGGACTCTCCGGCTTGTAGCCCGGCCTAGCAGCGGCGAAATCTCCCGGGGACCAGCGCCGACTTCCAGGCCTGCGAGACACACCCGCGGTGCAGCTCCAGCCCGGTGCCCACTCCGCGCTCCGGGTCACCTGGGCTCCGCTGAACCCCGGCCACCTCCGCGACACCTGGGTCCCACACCTCTTCCTCCGCGCTTAGGGGCAGCCTTTGTCTGCGGGCCAGGCTCCCTCAACCCTTATCCGTCCCCGCCGGGCGCTGCATTTCCTCCGGGCTCCCCAGCCCCGTACGGCCCACTGCGTCCCGCCCCTCCGACCCGCTCCGCGCGCAGCGTCCCCCGGTTACCTCTTTCCGCTCAGGTCCACCTCTGCGCTCCCTGCCCCCGCGCCTCGCTGCCTCTCTGGACAGCCTCCGAGCGCTCGCCCCGTCCCGGGTCCCCAGCCGCGCCCACGAGGCTTCCACGCCCCGAACCACTGGGTCTCCAGCACCTTCTGCGCGCTCCAGCAGGCTGGATCTCCGGGACCCTTCTGTCCCCACCCCCAACACCTCCCCAGCTCTCCGCCAGAGTGGCTCCACTGGCCCGGGAGGCCCAGAGGCCGGACCACTGCGATTGGTCGCTCTCCGGAAGCCCAGTCCCGCCTCTGCCCGGCCCCTCGGGCGCGGGTCTCCACCGCCCCGGCGCCCCCTCCCGTCCGGGTTAGACTCCTGCTGCCCGGGGGTGCCCCGCCCCAGCCCCGACGCAGCCCCCTCCCAGCTGAATGCAGGAGTTCGCGATCTCGCGATGTGGACATTTAACCTTTAACCAGCCGGCCCTAAAGTAAATGTTTGCCATGCCCTCCAGGGCCTGGGCGCGAGGCCAGCGCGTAGTCCGCGTGGAGGCCACAGAAACCCGCCGGCCCGGGATCTGCATTCCAGGATCTCGTGGAGGGAAGGGGAGAGTAACGCAAGCACGCAGGCGCGCAGGGCTGCTGGAATGGCTAAATGAAGGACCACCAACAACGGCTGTTTCGCGAAGTGAGAGAATGAATGATTCCACGCTCACAGGCGTCAGGGAATGAATGTGCGCACGCACGTGTGACCGGTGCGTTGAAGGCACGGGCGAGGCGCTGTGTGAATGAATGAGTGAGTGAATAAGTGCGTGGATGGAGGAGGCACTAGGAGAAGAAATCCTGAATGCAGACCGGAGGGAGGGAGTCCATGACCTCGGGCGCGGTGAGTGGAACGCACGAATGTGTAAATGAACCCAGGGGTTCACGCCCGCCAGCGCCAGGGAGCCGAGGAATGCGCGAATGCGTTCCTATAGGCCTGAGGGAATGAATGAAGCGAATAAATGAATGAGTGCAGGCGCGTATGAGTGAGTGAGGTGGCCGAATACATGGATGGGTGAACGCCTGTGCGCTTGAGAAAAAAAGTGCATTTGGATGAAAATCAGGCCCCCTGAGCCTCTGGCATTCCCTTTCCCTCTGACGCTGCAAAGCCCCAGAGCTGGAGATAAGGGCCTATCAGTGTCTCCTTGGTGACAGTGGATTAACATCAGGCCGCCCACGCCGGAGCCAACAGGTGACTGTCTGGGTGGCCCTTAGACCCAGACATTCCTGGGGAAATATGTGCATGGGTGCGGAGGCCCTCGCTGGGCTGCTGGGTGCAGTGGAGTGCGTGGGCCACGGCAGCCAGCCATGAAGGGTTGTCCCAAGAAGTCCAGGCTGTGGCGTGGACCGTCCCTATGGTCACATGTTGGCGAGGAGTTCGGGGCAACCCTCCAGAACTGGACAGACCAGGGTCTGCAGGTCAAGTGTGGTTCTGGGCCACCCCCCCGCAGCTGGGAACTTCTGGGGGACCCCGGGGGGGAACCTCAAGTAGGGTGCAGCACCCACCCCATCAAATGGACAGGTGGAAAGGAGGAAGACCAGGGAGGTGGCTGCCCCAGGGTGCTGCCCTGGAGGGCTGGCCATCTGGGACTGGACAGAAGAAAAGGGCAGGATTGGAGTTCATATCACCTGTCGGGCAGGGACACACAAAGAGGGGACAGCCCAAGAGGGATGGAAAGCCCCTCAGGGAGAGGGCAGAAGAAACAGCAGGTATTTCAGGAACCCTTTGATTTTGGAGACTGCCTGCTCCAGTCTCCCGGGGACCATCAGCAGGGGGACCTGACATTCCTGCCGGACAGGACAGAAGACCTGGGCTTCCCGCTCTGCCAGTGTCACCAGGGGAGGGAAACGGGGGAGGCTTGCGCCCCCACGAAAACCAGCCAACAGCCAGCAGCCCAGCAGGGCCACCCTGGGCCACTGCTAGACCATCCGGGCACCGACACAGATTCGAAGGACCAGCGAGGTCTTTGCATTATTATGAAAATGAACTTGAAAATGCAGAAGGAAAAGATAGACCATAGATAGGTAGATAGATAATAGATAGATAGATAGATAGATAGATAGATAGAGAAAATAAGGAATGGGTGAGTGGATGGCGGAGTGGTTGGACGAACAGGTGGATGATGGGTGCACGGATGATTAGACAGACGTGGAGAAAGGGAGAGAAAGACGGAGGATAAACACCCTCTCATGCTGAGTCAGCATCTTCCAGCCTCACACCCTGAGTGGGGCCTGGAGGGCTCTCTGGTGCAGGGTGCCCTGGGCCCTGGAGGGTGCCGAGCAGCCTCCCTGGTCCCCGCCCACCAGATGCCAGGAGCAAGACCTCTGTCCCAGTTGCAACAAGCTCACATGTCTCCAGACGTGGCCCGGGAGCCTCCGGGGACACAACCACGTTGTATTGAGAAACTGTCCTGTAGCAAGAGAGAGAGCCTGGGTAGGAGCCAGCTTGGGCTGGACCCAGGAGGAGGCGCCGGGGAAGAGATGGGAGCATTCCACCTGCCACGGCCGCCTGTGGTTTCCTCAAGGTCCGTCTCAGGGGCGTCTGCCTGGAACCACCGAAGGTGACATCCAGAGAACACAATCAAGGCTGCGTTCTCACAGTGGCGTCTCTCCCTCCAGTCCTCCCTCTGCCGGTTAGATGGGCAGAGGGCCGCCTCCCGCTTCCCGCCTCCCGCCTCCCTCCAGCCAGCTCCCTCTGCACCACCTGGCGGACACCTCTCCCTCTCCACGCTGAGCAGAAGCCTCTGGGCTCTTCCACGCTGGTCACGTCTCACCAGAAGCAGAAGTCAGGTCATGAGAGGCACGTCCTGGGGACTCACTTCTCCAGAGAGCTGAAGTCTTTGCTGTGCACTGCAGGTGTCAGCAGCGTCTATGGTCTCCACCTGCCAAGTGGACGGATGGCTGGACATTGGATGGATGCATGAACATGCAAATGGATACATGGATAAACAGATGGGTGGATGCATGGATGGATGGATGCATGGAAGGAAGGACAGATGGATGGATGGATGGATTCACAGACAGATGGATGGATGGATAGGCAGGCGGACAGAGAGACAGACAGACGGTCCCTCCTGTGAAGACAGAATGTGTTGCCCTCAGCAGTACTGATATTTGCAGCCGGGTGCCTCTGCGTGGAGCAGTTCCGAGGTCTCCACCAGCCAGGTGCCAGGAGCACCCCTCCCCCGGTGCTGACAAGGCTCTCCAAACCAGAGACGTCTGCTGAGGAAGAAGAAGCTTCCTGAGCCCAGAGAGGATGGAGCATTAAGCAGCCAGATTCCGGGCTTGGGGACAAATGGCATGTCCTTGCTGGGTGGGGAGGAACATGTCAGCGGAAATGCCATGTTGAGACCCAGGCAGCCCCACAGCCTGTCCCATCCGCCCCGCTGAGAAACCAGCTCCCTGTGGTTTCCCAGTAACCAGAAGCTCTCCGAACGTCTGGGTTTCCATGGAACCCCAATGTCCTCTTCAACTCTCTGGAGAACAGGCGATAACACCAGGTGGCTTGTGGGGTTGAAAGAAAGAACCTTTGTCCCCTGCCCCCCACCCATGTCCTTGCTTCCCACAGACACCCCACCTTCCCACCCGCTCCGAACCCATGCTCAGAAAGCAGAGCACAAGGCAGTTCTCCACAGGGCACCCCTGCACAAACGGTAGGTCCATTCATAAAAGGAACAAGGATTCTGCTGGGGGGGTTGTGGGGTTCCTGTCTTCGCTGGTGTCCAGGAATCGTGGACAGGGGCCACCCAGTGCACTCCACCGGGCTTGTGGTGAGCACAGGGCACCCCTCCTGCGGGTTCCTGACAAACTTCCAGGTGAGTCTGCCTCATCCTAGACATCCGTTCAGAGGAAATCAGTTCACGAGCCAGAAATGATATACTTGGAAAGTTACAGGACCTTTCTGGGGATGGATCTCAAACCCGGAATCCACAAAAAAGACGCCAACCCATTTGGTTGTGCAAGATCAGTGTCGGTGACAGACGCCCTGGGAATGAACTTGCAAGACAAGCAGAGAAGGCGAGGAAATGTGGGCAATGTCTGGATATACATTTGACTGAAAATGTATAGTGATATTGGAGGCATCAAAAAAAATGAACCTCGTGATATATAAAGCACTACAATGGTGAGCCACTTGATAACAAAAATAAGCAAAGGAGTTCTGGCACATGCTCTCGGTTCCCATTTGACCTCCATTTTTCTCTTGCACATTTCTGACAGACGTATGATTTCCCCCCAGGATTCGTGGGTTCTCACCTGACCAATTTTCCTCTGGGGCTATACAGTCCCTTGTGTATTAATGAGGACTGAGAGCTCACTCAGCTGGTGACTTGTGGAAGGAGCTCTTTAGTCTTAAAAGAAGACATCCAAGGGGAAATAATCCCAATCTGGCCTCTGCATATTGGGAGGTGGGCTGTGATGGCTGGAGACACAGCAGCCATTTTTTACTGTGAGTAACACCGATCCATGCCCTGAGGAAAGAAGGGTCACAGGATGCTGGGGACTCACCCACTGGAAGACACCTGTGGACCCTTAAATTACCTCACCCCGGACACCCCAATCTCCAGTAGGTCTCCTTGTGTGATCTACAGGCTGTCTTCATGTTGCTCAAATCCCTCCTCAGTGCAGGACGTGAGACATGCAGTTCTGTTCTAAGATATCTCTACATGATCGTTAGCTTTTTGTTTTCTTTTTACCATAAATTATTTTATAGAAGGAGCCTCGGAGATTTCCCCACACAAACCATGAGCTCAGTACTAAACTATCACGAGAGCCATCGTAATAGACCATTTTCATTCCACATCTCCATGTCGTGGTCTTTAATGATCGAGAGACTCAGATTTATAACAATTTTTGCCATTTTGGGGTTTTTGCAACATTTATTGAACTCATTGGGGTGACATCGGTGAATATAATCGTGTAAGTTTAATCTGTACAATTGTATAATACCCCCCTGGTATATTGTATTGTGTGTTCACCACCCCAAGTCAAGTCTCCTTCCGTCACCGTTGACCCCCCTTTACCCTCTCCTACCTCAAAGATTAGTTTCCAGTTCTTTTTCAAACACCTTTTGCTTTCAACTCTCTCTCTGTTTGGAGACCGAGCCCCCGACACGTTCTGGAAGCCCCCACGTTTGGGACTTTCAGGGGTGTTCTGTATGACTTCCATACTGCCACGTGCTCATCCCCTGGTTCTCGTGTTCGCGGCCACGTCTGGAAGTCCTGTAAACATTCATCCTCATGGCACCAAACTATACCCATAGACCCGAATCTCCCCTCTCCCTCTCCCCAGAGGTGTTTCTATAATACAAGCCATTAGTGGACAGGAGTTTTTGATGCTAGAGGACATAAGGTTTCCTGCTGTAGCCCAAAGAAAAAGTATCAGTGAAGCAAGGTCTGTGTGGACGCTGAAGCACTGCTGCCCCCAGCCTGCGAAAGACTAAAACTCCCAGGGAAAGTCTCAGCACCTGAACGTCGCTACCTACATCCCACGGTTTCCAAACAGACACTGAAACCATGGGGTGTCACAGGACCACGGACCCCAAGACGGGTTCTCCGAGGCGGCTTCCCCACGAGTGAGTTTGCACTTACAAATCCCCCCCCCATGCATGCTTTCTGCAGGTGATACCAGTGCTGTGTGCCAGGGAGCGGGAGGGGAACAGGTGGAGGGGGCTTCTGCCCTACTCACGGCCTGTCCCTCCTGCCCACCTCCCCTGTGAAGTTCAGCACTCAGGGTGCCGGACACCGCCGAGGAACAGAGCACCCGTCGAATGCTTACCACCGCCTGCCGGAAACCCCCATTCTCCCAGAAGCCCGTTGCCACCCCGCCCAAGACCCTGAGTTATTTATATGATACTATGTTTTACGGCCAAGCCCCCGGGCACGAACGTGAGGTGTCCTTTTGTGGCACGAGAGCTCAGTGCAAACGCAAACATCTCCGTGTCCAAGTGCAGGCTGCCACCGAGACACCGGACTCATCGGCACCACCGGGCCCGGCGGTGGGATTCATCAGGAGAGGCACCATGCCACAGTCAGCGAGGAGCGGTGGGGGGGGCACCATTTGCTCAGCAGCTCTGCGATGTCCGGCGGGAGAAGGGACACATTCAGGGAGGCCAGGGACGCAGGAGACTTTCCACAGGAGCGGGGGGGGGGGAGCGGGGCTCTTGTCCAGACGGAGCTTTTCCCCGGGGCACCCCCAAGTCCTCAGACGTTCTCCGGGCCTGCAGGACAAGACGGCAACAGAACAGTCTCAGCTGAGAAAGGAAAGCTCTACCGCTGCAGTCTTCAGGCACGATCCTCTCCCTTTTCTACCCTTTGCCGTGTGTGAAGGGTTTGCAAACACTCTGGATGAACTGGACAAATCTATGCCTCTCATTCACGCTAAGTATCTGCACAGACTGCCATCGTTTCTGTTTTGTTCCCTTCCCAGGTTTAGGAAAACGTTGCTTACGTGAACAGGTGGCAAGCCTGCCCGATGAAGTTTGAATTATTATTATTATTATTAAATTGGCATTGCACTCAATACTCTTCCCCTCCGAGACTGAGTTGGTTGCTATGCCCTTTGCATCACGTATCTAAGATGAATAACTCACTGACCTCTCCCTGTTTCTGCCCTGTCCTCACGCCTCCACCCCCCAGGGGGGGTTGGGAAATCGGTGTCCCAGAAGCCATGCAAACGAACAGGCAGTGCTCCGTCGTGCTGAGGCAGCTACCCAGAAAGGCGGTTTTTTTACTAAATTCTGTTTCTGCCCCGCACTTTTCCAGGTTGGGCAACGCGGAGACCCAGGCTGGCCTTACAGGGGCGGGGCAGTACCTGCATCCACCAGCAGAGGGCAGCCACGGGCAGGTTTTAGGATTTTCAAATCGCACAAATTGTAAGGGAAGGGGGGCAGACAACAAAAAAACAAGACCATCGGGATAGGTTTCTGCTAATAGCTTCCTCTTTCCACCCAGAAGTTGTGGGGTGGACGCTCCCCCCCGACCCCTCAAGCCCCAGACGGCTTCTTTCAGAGATCTCAAATTAAAATCTGCCTGTTATTTGTGCAATAAAACTTCCTTTGCCCGCCTGTCCCCTCTCCCCGTGTCCCTCTCTTAGGGGCGCCTTCAGAGCCTTTCAGTGAGCAGCCGCTGGCTGACCAGGGGCACTTCTCCAAACCTGGGGGCCTGGACCAGTCCTGGCTAGTGCAGCTCAGCAGATTGAGTGCTTGAGGCCTGCAAACCAAAGGGTCGCAGGTTCGATCCCCAGTCAGGGCACTTGCCTGGGTTCCGAGCCAGGTCCCCAGTAGGGGGCGCGTGAGAGGCAACCACACATGGATATCTCTCTCCTTTTCTTTCTCCCTTTCTTTTTGTCAAAGACTCCAGAAGGTATGTTTATCAGATTTGAAAAATGCAGGGGGTTGAGGGGGCAGGGGAGAAATGGGAGCGGATCTTACCGTTGGTTCTGAAGCAGTTTCTCCTCCGGTTGCGCTGGAAGTAGGTGGCCGCGGCGCCCACCAGCGTGACCACCACCACGGAGACGATGGGAGACACGATTTTCGCCACCATGTTGCCTGCGGAGGACCGAGAACAGCGCCGCGCAGTGAGAAAAGAAGGCCGCGGAAACGCCCTTCGGTTTGAATCCCTGCGCGATCACGGCGTTGACCCTCAGGCCCTCACACCCACGGGAGAAAAACAACCACTCAGCGGAGCAAGAAGCTTCAGCAAGGGGCTGTTCTTTACCCCGAGTAGAGCTAATGAACCGCGGGGTACCCACCCTGGACCCCCAAGGCTGCGCGCACAAGGAGCCCTTACTATATCTCTTACAAGTGTTTTTGATGGGATTTGTACCTTGGGGGGTGCAGAATGTTAAGTCATGAAAAAGCAACATTTCACCCAAAAGGGAGCAGACCACACTGCCCCCAAAGCCTGCTGGGGGCCTGGACCCCAGAGAGCGGGGCCTTGAAATCACATTTCATGCAAAGCTTGGATTCCTGCACACAGCGCCAAGGTGAGGGGCCCCTTGGAGAGACAGGCAACAGCCCCCAAAATGCCCATCTCTGTTTCCTTCATGAAGAATGATGTTATAAGGAAAGCCCCTTTGCAAAGGAGCCAGAGCTGGCAGCCCCGAGGTGCTGCCTCACACATCGGATACCTCCACCCTGTGGGCATGAAACGGGACAAAGTGACCTCTGCTGGAGGCTGAAAGCCACCGTGTGTCCCAAAGAGCCGTGTGCAGAGGTGACAGAATAGCAGACAGGGTGACACCTGGACAGAGGAGCACAGGGCTGAGCATGAAACTCGCCGTGGAAAATCAGCGTCATGATGCCATGTCACCTGCGCCCACAGCCACGCCTCCCTGCTGGGGGTGTCACTGTCCCCTCCCCTTTCTCTGAGTGCCACCCCCTTGTCTGCTCCTCCTGGGGACCCTGTGTGGGCTCCTGCCCGAGTCTGCGCTTTCCCAGTAGCTGTGACTGACCTCAATAAACGTGGCTGCCTCTCACTCCAAAGGCCCTTTACTGTTAGGGGAACAGCGTCTGACATAACCACGCATGTCTCCCCTCTGACTGGGTCGAGCCCCTGGCGTGTCGTAGGGGACAGATCCATGGCCACTGCGGGAACGAGGCTCCCAGGCTGGCGGGAGCCCCCAGACCTGTCCCCCATCTGATAACCGCACCACACCTCACTCTGCGTCTCGTGGTTCAGTCTCCCCCCGCAGCTGCGTCCGCACCCTCTGCGACATGACAAGAGGTGGCAGCCGGGCTTCAAGCTCACAAGATGGACTTGGGCCAACATAACAAGCATTTTGGGATCTTTTGTGACACAGCAGAGCTCACTGATACAGGTTTTGGGATCTTTTGTTGCACAGCAGAGCTGACTGATACACATTTTTCTCTCCACCGTCCCATACAGAACAATCACGTCAGCGCTAATCACCAAATAACCCTAAACGCTGACCTCTTCTGTCCATCTCTGCTGCCCATCCCTTAGCTCACCGGCACCTCCCACGTGGGAACCACATGGGTCTTGTAATCTGTCTCCGGGACACTTAGAAAGCCCTGGGTGGTCCACACTTCACAGGAAGGCCGGCTCTATCTCATCTGCACGCCCGGCCATTCTGTAGGTCCATCTGCCCATGACACTCCGCACCCTGACCACACAAATTCCCAGTGTGCCAGGAGCAGACCCAGCCTGGCCTTGCTCACCGAGGTCCCTAACCTCTTGCTGTCCTGTCCTGGTGGCCGCTGCCTCATCCTTTAGACCATGGCTTCGATACAGGTTTTCCCCAGAGTTCTTACCCCCCACCCCACCCCCCAACCTGGCATAAGGTTGGCCCCCTGTGTTGCTACAGGGCTGCACACATCTCATCCGACTATGTGTCCGACCTGGACTTCTCTCTCAGGCCTTCTGCCTCCCCCTTTCTCCCTTAGGGACCTTCTAAATCACCAAATGCCCAACCAATATGGATCCAGAGACTCTGCAGGCAGGCCACGACTTCCGGCTGCAAAATCATGTTGGTCCCTTTTCCCCTTTATGACGGACACGTCACCACCACCTCCTCCTTGGGCGGGAGAAACTATCTTCTCGTCTTCCAAGTAAATGTCTCGTGACGAAGGGGCTGGGACCCATCTCCCAGCTGCCCGCGACACGTGTCCCCTTGTGACCTCAGTGCCTTCGTCCTAGACCTGCCGGGGGCTAGCTGAGCACTTTGCGGGGGGCGCTAGGGCAGAATGACCACAGCTCCCCAAGAAAGCCCGTCTCTGCTCTCACAGCGATGGAGTGCCTTGCAGCCAGTGACCACTAGCATCCATCTCTGCTTCTCTGAGCTCCACACACCTGACCCCATGCTGAAGGTTTTGTGCCTTCCCGACAAAGAAAGTCACCAGGTGCGTGTGAGTGTCACCAGGTGGGAACAAGGAAGCATGCCGACATCGGCCCTTCCCCGCCATGGGTGGGCGAGGCTGGGCGCTTATTAAACATCGGGGGGTGCACCGATGTATTACCTTGAGGGTTGCCATATGTATTGTAGCTGTCTCCACCTGCAACGGGAAAAGCACAGGGTCACGCGTGCATTCGGCAGCACTCACGAGGGGGCCCTGTATGGCCGGCATCACGCAGATGCTGGGGTGCGGGGGAGCCGCCGTGAGCAAGCAGGCAAGAATGAACGTTCTCATGGGGCTCTCCGTGCTGCGGGAAAGGAGACACACAGCCCACAGGAGGAATGCAGGACGCAGGTGATCCACGTCACCGTGACAACGAGGGAGGGGCACGCAGGGATAGGGAAGACAGTGCTCAGTTCAGGGGTCAGGGATATGTGCCCGTGAGCACAGATGTCCAGCACACATAAGCACACACCCGCAAAAACACATGGGCACATGCATGAAGACACACGATGGTGTCGACATGCATGACCCCATGTGTGTGGCCCATGTGAGCATATGTGCATCCCGTGCATGTGTGCAGACACACAAAACCCACATGCACGTTTTGTGCAAAACACACATGTGCAAATGTATGCTCACACACATGTACATGACACACATATGTGCATGCAGCCCTGGCATGTTGTCCGTGTCCCCTCAAGAAACTATGGCCTCCTCCCACACAAACCGTCTCGGCTAGCAGTGTGGACAGGCGGGGACACCGATGACAGAGCCAGGCGGTGGGTTAGGCAGCAGGCAGAACACCCAGCGCGTGCGAGCCTCCCACCAGGCGGCTGTTAGTGCTGCAGAGGCAGCGTCTGTTCCATTACCATACTTATATCCACCGGAGTTGGGTCTAGAGCGCCCTCCTCCTGCAGGGACAGAGAGACGGCGTGAAGAGGAGGATGACACCCAGGCAACCTGCGTGCTGTCCAGCAAGGCGGCCCCAGGAGAAAGCCAGCAGCCCTGAGGCCAGATGCCGGGAAAGGCCACCAAGACGTCAAAAGGAGAAAACGGGGCTTTGTGTGGGCTGGCCTCTCAGCAGATGGAGACAGAGGCTGAGATGGCCCCCCAAAGGGGAGAGCATCCTTGGGACTACGTGGCAGGTCCCCCACGAGGGGACGGTGACTGAGCTGTGTGCCCATTGGCTGGGTGAGCAGTGGGAAGAAAAACCTCCCAGGGTGGTCGGGGCAAGACCAGGGCGGAAACGCTTTCTGAATCGCAGTCACGGCCAGTGACAACGAAGACAGGGCTTCATGCTTTCCCTTACGTCTGCAGAGCAATGTTGGAATCGGGATCGGAGGTTTCTGAAGACCGACGCCAGGCTCATTTTGCTGGTTTTAAACTGGACTTGTGTGCCTGGTGATTTCTACATGTGACAGGGAGTTTAACAGACTGTCTATGGAAAGTGCCTGCTGGGTGTTCTGGGGCTGAATCCTGTCCATCTCCAAAATTCGCAGGTTGGGCCACAACCCCAGAAGCTCAGGATATGTGTGAGCTTGGACATGGGTGCTTACAGAGTGGATGAAGGTGAAATGAGGTCCCTAGGGTGGCCCTGATGCCAGGGAACTGGGGTCCTTATAAGAAAAGGAGCTGGGGACACAGACACACCCAGAGGGATGCCCGTGTGAGGACGCAGGGGGAAGACGGCCGTCCACACGCCCAGGAGAGAGGCCTCAGGGTAAGCCAGCCCTGTCCACCCCTGGTTCTCAGCCCCCAGTCTGCAGGACGGGGAGGAAGAAATGTCTGCTGTTCAAGCTGCCCCTTGTGGGCAGCCTGAGGTCACCAAGACAGTCCCTAGTAGAGAACCCTGGCCATTAAAAGAACCAGCTCCTCAAAAAAGAAGGGAAACATTGTCTGCCCTCAGGAGGCTAGACGGACTCAGGACGAGCCCTCCCGGGCTGGTCAGCCCCGGTCCCTCCAGTGTCCTACCGGAGGACAGAATGTAGCCAACGGTGGAGCCAGCTGCAGCAAACAGCTGGGTGACTCAGTGCGCTGGGTGCGAACCAGACCGGTGACTCCCAGCCCCGTGGCGCTCGGAGTCCCAGAACAGCCCCGGGGGCTGCAAGATCACCCGGATGAGTGCGCTTCGTCCCCCCAAAAACGGTACTTCCTAATGAGAGACCGGACTCATTTTCCGGGAAAACGCGCAGAAACGGAGGACTCTGGGCCCCCTGTGGGGGGAGTCATTTCTCTCGAATCTATGAATGTGATCGAAGAACTCGTTCATGGATCTAATCTAATCAAAGAACCAAGAGCGCGCGCGCGCGCGCGCACAGCACCTGCGCGGAGGCGGACCCCTCAGAGCGCGCGCACGTGCAGTTGAAGCAACCGCGACCTTCCTTCCGCCTGGTGGCGGCAGTCTGGAGCTCGGGGCCACCTCGATGGTGACAAATGCCTAGCCCGTCACGTGTAGATTGTGTGGGCATCACGCTTGCGTTTCTCGTGTAAAATCTCGCCAGGATTCCCAATAGAGAAGACGAACGTCACCAAAATCCAAAACGCGCTTCCACGCGTGGTAAAATCTTTACAGGAACATGAGCGTCCACCCAAAATAGTTCCTCGATAACTTTTAGGTGTTCAAAACGCTTAACAAATGGGAAGCAGCAAATAATAATAATAATAATACTTTAAAATTCATCCATAGATTGATAGGTGGATGAAGGGTGCCAAAAGGTACCCATTTGCAATTATAAGAGAAATAAGACCCAGGATGTAATAATGTACAGAGTGGTAACTATACTTAATGCCACATTATATTATATTAATTATGTTATATTACTATTATATTATTATATCAGATAATCATGATATTATATATTTACTATCACAATCCTGCATTATGCATTTCAAAGTTGGTAAGAGAGTAGACCTTGAAGTTCTCGTCACGCACAAAAGATTGTCACTACGTGAAGGGCTGGCTGTGAACTGGACTGATTGCGCTGATCATTTTGCAATGTATGCAAATATCGAATCATTGTGCCGCACACTGGAAAGTAAAGAATGCATGCGCCCATTCCATGCGTATAAAAAGGTCAACCCGTGGCGTTTTTCTTTCCCGGCTGTGGCGTTTCGCGGCCATTCTTGCCCTAGGGAACTAGGAGCGTGGGAACCACGAGGTGCACTGCGCGCTCCAGGACCAAGCCCATGCGCACAAGCGCCCGTTCACCGCTTCTGCGCAAGTTGCCCTCGGACCTGGGTGTCATTCTCCACCCTAAAGAGTCCTTTTGCGCTCTGAGATACAGGAGCTGTCTAACAAGGAACCCCCTGGGGACTGCCTGCCCTCTCTCCATGCCTCTCCACCTGGACGCAGGTGTGTGGGCGGCCCCAGCTCCGGTGCAGGAGGAACGTCGGATCAGAGTTCACGCAGAGAAGGCTGAGAAGACGCGCCCAGCAGGGACAGACGCAGATGGAAGGTGGGGACCCCAGCAGGGAGCCCCGGGTATCCTCCCACCTCCACCGCCCCGGGCCCCGGGCCCACAGGGGCCTCCGCGCTAAGCCTACCGTGCGATCCGTAGCCGTCGTGCCCCGGGCGGTAGCCGCCTCCACCGCCGCCTCCATAGCCACCTCCACCGCCGCCTCCATAGCCGCCTCCGCCTCCGTAGCCGCCTCCGCCTCCGTAGCCATCGTGACTGGGGTTGTAGCCGCCACCGCCTCCGCCGCCTCCTGCAGAGAGAAGGTGGGGTGGGGGGCGGTTTCAGCAGGTGTCCTCAGGGACCTGCGGGAACAGCGAAGGCACCCCCCAGAGTCACCGCAGAGAGCGCCCCGCAGCGGGGCCAGGAGCCCCGGTTATTGGGGGACTTTCAAAGGTGGGTGTGTATATATAATATATACAGTAATATAAAAATATATATTCATATAAAGATATATAACAATAGACAAGTAATAATATTTGCACGCATCAATATATGTGCATGGACATATACAAAGGTAAGTGACTATATAATTCACATATACAGGGTCCCCCAGAAGTAACACCTGCTTGGGTTCATTTGGTACGGTCAGGATATGCGTGTTATAATTCATAGTTTTAATTTGAGCGTGTCACCTAAAATGCCCCAGGGCGTGCTTGAGTGTGATAGTGTCATGGGACAGAATTACCTGCCTATGCTTTTGTGATAAGTTCTTTCATAATTAAAAAGGGTGTCGTTGGCACCAGGCCCTGTGTATTATTGTGTGTGCACATAGGTGTGTAAGTCACATGTTGTACTTAATGTTGCTTGCGTTATTCACACATGTGCACACATGTATGTAACTCGTGTGTTCACTTAATGTCACTTGTGTTGTACACGTGGGGTGTGGCTATGCGTGCGCGCACACACATAAACAAAGATGCATGTGTGTGTACATGTATGACACATGTGTGTGTGCACAGGCATGTGTATAAAGTGTGTTCTTGCATGCTTGCCTACGTACTCATATCAGGGACTTCACAGAGGCAGACACACTTAAGTAGAAACATGGAATAGATCTCAAACGTTCACCACACAGAAAGCGTCAGTCATTCTGCGGGGCGACAGAGGTGCCAGCTGACCCTACGTGGGGTCACGCGGCAGCCCGGCAGGGCCCCTGGCCCCGGCCCCCCGGAGAAGCTGCACCGACCTGCAGGCGGCCTGGGCCTGGGCCTGGGCGGGTAGCGGCCGTCGTCCCGGTCCCCGTCACTGAGGTGGCCTGAGGGACAAGAGACACAGCCGCTGTCGAAAGGCTCTGCAGACAGCGCGCCCGGAACCCAGGCTCGTGGGAGGGTCACGCGGGCGGGTGCTGGCACCCTGGGAGGGGGGCCCGTTCCTGAACCCCACACCTAGGGTGGGAGCTCGGCTCTTGCAGATGAAGAGGGTCCTGGCCGAGGCCTGCAGGACGGGGCGGCGGTGGCCCAGGGGCACTTGTGAACGCCACACAGCTGAACATCACAGAGTGTTTGGGACAGTAGGAACCTGACATCCAGTGTCCCGAGAGAACCAGGGACACCCCCTGTGGCCACAGCACGCAGATACGACGCCCAGCCCAGCTGAGCTTTCCCAGTGCCCGGGACAGACGCACGGTTGCCCTCGCCCTACAATGACCGCCACTCGTCCATTGTTATGGGTGGGGCTCTCCCTTGTGGGGGGGGTGTCCGACAGCATCTCATGAGAAACACGGCAGGGGCTGGGGCTACGGGACCCCCGAGGGCTGGTTCAGAGATAGAAGCAAAACTGGACAGAACGGCGGGTGGACCTAGCGGGCGTCCTGCTCAGGGAAATTATAAGTCAGAGAGAGAAAGACAGGCACCATATCATCCCCCGTGCTCGGGGAATCTGAGGAACAACATTAATGAGCACACGGGGCAGAGACAGACTCAGAGACATGGAGAACAGACCGGGGGCTGCCGGATCCAAGAGGGGTTGGGGCTGGGGGGGGTGAAAGGGGGGAGGGACTGAGAAGCACCATCGGCAGTCACAGAACAGTCTCAGGATGGAAAGTCCAGCCCCAGAAGTACAGTCAGCAATGTTGCCACAACTCTGTGTGGTGCCACAGAAATATTGGGGGGATCACTTTGTCAAGTACTCGACTGTCTAACCACTATGCTGTGCTCTGAAACTAATATTAGATAGCAACGATACTTTAATTAAAAAAAAAACCTCAGCAAAATACTCGAACACACAATGAAAGACAAAGAAAGAATTGCTTTCCTCAGGCCTGGCAGGTGTAGCTCAGTGGGTTGAGTGCCAACCTTCAAACCAAAGGGTTTGAATTCCCATTCAGGGCACAGGCCAGGTCCCCAGTAGGGGGCGCACATGAGGCAACCACACCTCGCTGTTTCTCTCCCTCCCTTCCCCTCTCTCTGAACATAAATAAAGTCTTTTTTTTTTTTTTTAAGAATTGCCTTCCTCAATAAGAACGCAAAGCGTCTTTGGAGCTTGCTGCATTTTTCAGTCCGTTAATGCAAAAGAAAATAAAACAGTGTTTGCTGTCGGGGCACCCCCAGGTCTGGTGGGGAGCAGGTGGGACCCCTTGCAGAGCATCATTAGGTATTTCGAAGCAATGGGCTTTTCACCATCCCAGAGAGAACCCAAGATGATGCATTGTGTCCAATGCTTGCATAATGCACCCCAATAATCGCCCCCTCTTACCTCCGCCGTCAGGATAGCCAGGCTGTGGGCGAGGCGGTTGGGGCTTTGGTCTTGGGTAAATATCTGTTGGAAAGTAGCAAGGTGACTTTAGGGAAGTTATGACATCCTACACAATATGAACAGGGTCTTCCTCCCCAAAAAAGGAGTTATTTTCTGGAGGGCGGGCCCCTTGTAGTCCAGGCTTCCCCCACTGGGTGAGGGTTCGAGGAACCTGTCTGTATCAGTGTGCCAGCTGGCGTTGTTGTGAGAGGCTGGGTTTGGCTTCAGTGGATTTTTTTTTTTTTTTTTGAAGAATCTTTCAGTGCGTTCGCCCATTTCACGATGGGGGATTTACAAGGGCACCCGCCCACACCACATTGAGTGTTCAGCAGTGTTTGACCAAAGGTGAGTCTTCACCGGAACGGAGCCTGCCTTGTCTTTTTGCACCTGTGAGAACCTACCACACAAACCTATCTTTGCTATAACAAAATAAATTCTCTTTTCCCGGACCCCCTCAAACCAGAGGCACCGCATCAGGGCGAGGCCACAAATGCCCCAGTGTTCATTGTTATCATGTTCATTGTTCACTGTCTGGGTGCATTTCCCCAAACCCACACAGGCGTCCTGTTCTGATGCTAATCTATAAAATAAGGTGCCGATTTCCGGGGCATTTTCTCCATCCCTTGAGATTTTGTTTCCCGGAGGTTCTTGTCACTTGGGCTGCAATAAACTCAGAAAAGTCCTCGGAAGAACGTACAGGTTGGGACGTTCTTCCGTCGACCCCTACGTGGAAGGGCAAAAAATAAATGCGGAGACGCGAGGGTGACAGGAGCAGCCCTTGGTGAATCTGTTCGTGTCTGCTGTTGGTTTTCCCTGGGACAGCGGCTGCGGTGCACCTGGGTCCTTGCCTTCGGTGACGGACCCCTCCCAGGGCCAGACGGACTTCCGTCCATCAGAATGCCCCCACCGGCTTGCAGGGAGCTTTGCAAAGCTGCCCGCTGCTCTGCCCCGGGTAAGGTTTTGCTTTTTATGGTCGGTGAATCTCTGTGAAATTCATGGACAGCCAGGCCTACGTCCCTCCTTGTCTTATTTCTTTATTTTCTAAAGAATCTACTGGAGCCGTGTCTGCCAGAGAAATCCATCCCAACACAGCGATCAGACACCAGAGGAAAATAAAATGATTGGTGTGGATTCACCTCCTGGCTCCCTCCTGGGGAAGAGAGAGCACCTGCCCCCCACCCCCACCCACCTGCCTGCCCACCCGGAGATCCAGGATGGACTTGGTTTCAGAAGTAGCCCCAGGGGGACCCCCTCAAAACTCAAGGCCAGGGCCACCAAGCCCGTGCTGAAATGAGTCCGAACGCTGAATATCCTTACTTCCGCTGGAATCGGGATTCCCGGGCTGCGGGGGGTACGGGGGTTTCGGCTTGGGGTAGATGTCTGCGGGGAGAAGACAGTGTGTGTTTAGAAGACATATCTCCTTTCGCTCGAAGCAGCCTGTGAAACCAGGACACCCTGGTGGCTATAGATTTTTAAGTCCTGCTTACAGGTGGTCCATGACCACCGACCATCTGAAAATCACATAGCGCCCAGCACATGAGGCTCAACCCTCAGTCTTCAGGGAAAAACACAAACACACACACATCCAAAACTCTCTGCGAAACGGGACTGGTTTTTGTATAGTCTACTTACATGCAGCAACATTGTTGAATCATGTTACTGGTTCTCCCCCTGTGTTTGTGGTTCCTCTCCAGGATGAAGACAATTTAATAGTAACAATACTAAGACTAATAATAACACTAATAACAACAGGAATGCTTGAGTCAAACCAAACCCAGCACCTAAAATGCACTCCACGAAAAATGCAAAACTATAGGAGGCATTTTCTGAAAAAAGAAATCGGTAATAAGGTGGTATTCTTAAGATAACCCCCAAAGCAGGCTGCCTTAAAGGGAAAAGAGCTAAATTTATTTGCCTGCAATTCCTCTCCTCAAAATTTAAAAACAGCCCTGCTGAATGACCCAGCAGTCCCACTTCTGAGTGTTTATCTGAAGGAAACAAAGTCTCTCATTTAAAAAGCTGTGTGCACCCGTGTTCATAGCAGCATTATTTACAAAAGCCACAAGGCGGAAGCCGCCCAACTACGCATAAAGAAGTTACAAATGCCTGGCAGGTGTAGCTCAGTGGATTGAGTGCGGGCTACGAACCAGGCATCGCAGGTTCGATTCCCAGTCAGGGCACATGCCTGGGTTGCGGGCCAGGTCCCCAGTGGGGGCCACATGAGAGGCAACCACACAAGGATGTTTCTCTTCCTCTCTCCTTCCCTTCCCCTCTCTTCAAAAATAAATAAATAAAATCTTAAAAAAATACACTTTAAAAAAAAGAAGTCTTATTTAAAAAAAAAAAGAAGTTACAAATGCATCAAGAAGTTGGTGTGCTTAAATGCACACTGAAGGTACAGTGTGGAGATGACCCATGTGACAATTGTGCCCCTGAAACCTGTATAATTTTGTGAACCAGTGTCCCCACCCCCAGAAAAAAAAATTCAATGAAAAGAATGACCCTGGCCGTAAAAGAAATAAATCGATGTTTAAAAGGAGCTGTGGTACCTGTGTTTGATGGCATATGACTCAGCCATAAAAAAGCATGTGACAGTTTGACATGGAGGGTGTTTCGCTGGGTCGGGTAAGTCAGGCAGAGAAAGGCAAACACCATATCACCTGTGATTCCTTCTCACCGGAGTGGGAGCTGCTATTTCTGTCACAAAGGTGCATGAGGAATCCAAGTTTACTCCATGCAAAGTCAGGGTCCCAGAGAGACAGGACCACCATTTAAAGGTTCCTGGCAGGAAATGCCCATTCTGGACATGTTATATCAATGTAAGCCCACGAGACTTGTCCTTTGTGTCTGGCTTATATCCATCTGCATAACGTCCTCATGGTCCATCCACGTCGTAGCCTGGGCCTGAGTTTTACTCATTTTTCATGGCTGTGTAATATTCCACAGCATGGCTGTGTTCATCTATTTACTCACTGATGGAGAGCTGGGTTGTCCCTATTTGGGGGGCTATGGTACACAATGCCACTATGGGCTTATCCTTACACATTTTTGCCATAGTCCCTGTTTCATACCTAGAAGGTAAAATTGCTGGTACCCCGACTAACTCTAGGTGGAAATTATTAAAGAACCGCTAGACTGTTTTCCGAGGTGGCTGCCCCATTCTGCATTCCCACCAGCCATCCACACGGGTTCCACTTTGTCCACCTGCCTCCCTCCTGAGAATGCGGTGACGTCTCTCTCCCACTGTGATTTTTCACATGCCAGTGCCCCGTGACACCTGCTGGCCGGCCCTCAATGGCACCCCCCGACACACAGCACACCACACCCCTGCAGACATCCTCACACATCCCTCCAGACACACCCACTCGAGGGCGGAGCCTCGGTCCACCCAGCCGGGTCACCTCTCACCTGAGTTCGGCTTCTTGGTGGGCTCTGGGGAGAAAGAGAGAAAATGTACTCCGTGAGCCTCAGGACAGACACACGACTCACTCATAAGACATGATCGGGGAAGGCGGTAATAAAAATAAGGGAACCGAACAGAAATCCCACATTTTGTTCAGAGGGGAAAAAAGACCAAAGAAGGCACCCCCAAAGCAGGCACAGCTGTCTCAGCCGCAGCTGCCAGGGAGTGGGGGGCGAGGGTGATGCTTTAAGGAGGGGTCAGCTCCGTGGGTTAGGAAGTATGTTTTCGCAAAAACTATCAGCAGGTGAGGGAGTGGGACTTCAGACACGTGCAGGAGGGTCAGCCCAGCCAAGAGCATAAGAGGCAGGTGGGGGGAGCCCTAGTACCACAAGCAGGAGCGAGGGGAGGTGGGTCTGGCCGCAGAGGTGGAAGGGGCAAAAATAAGCTATGAATCCGGCTTTCCAGCTTCCAGAAAGATCCTTCTCCCCTCACTTTGTTTTGTGCAAACGTTTATTCACTCCACAAACACTGATGGAGGGCTCGTTGGTCCCTGGACGTTAGTCACTGAGACCCCCAGAGTCTTGGAAGGGGCTGGGGTGCTTCATGCTCAGTACTTGTGAGTGTGGACGCCGTGTGGACGGTGCTTGGGCGGCAGCGTGCGGCCCCCTGGCTGCGGGAGCCCGGCTGTGCAGTGCGGTGCACAGACAGGAATGGCGAGAGAAACAGGTTTGGGCAAGCCACTCCAAGGACTGAGACGCCGCGGCTGGAGTGTCTGCAAAAGCAGACAACACGGCGTGTTTGGAATTCTTCTGTGTGCGCAGCACCCCGTGTTCCAGATCCATCCGCGTCGTAGCCTGAGTCAGAGCCTCGCTCTTGTTCATGGCTGCGTAATATTCCACGGCGCGTATCTATTTATCGGCTCAGGGAGATTTACGTTGTTTCCACCTGTGGCTACTGCAAACAAGGTGGCAAACATGCCTGTCACGGCCTTCGTTTGAGTCCCTCCAACGATGCGGCCTCCGGCCCACGACCTTACCTTTGTCCTGTTCCACCCATCCGATCGCCCGCCGCTGACCGCACAGCCTGAACTTGGAAGGACGGCACTCAACGGCTCTCTTTCCTTCCACATGCCCCGCTCAGCTGCCCAGACTGCATCGCACCGCACCTCTGGGGGCGTGGCTTCTCCGCCTCGCTGTACCCGTTGGCATCCCCCCATCGCCTTGACTTGAATCTGCACCCCCACTCCTCTGGGGCTATTGCCAGCAAAGGCCTGGCGAGCGTGGAAAATCGGGGTGGCGGAGGGATTTGCGCCTTACTGCGCTCATGCTGCCTCAGCCGGGGGTCTGGTGGGTCTCCACCTGCCTCTTCCGTTTCACACCCGCCCCCCACAACCGTGTACCGGGGCCGGGTGAGCGCGGGCTGCCCCTGAGGCCAGAAGCAGACAAGCATGTCTCTTTTTGCTTTTTTAAAAGAAAACCCCCATTCCCGTCTGCTTGTGGGCCCACCCTTTCCTCGTCTCAGCTGCGCCGCTGTGAACCCCTCTCCCGCCCGGCTGGACGCTGGGCAGGGGCAGAGATGAAGACAGGAGTAGCTTTAAAATCCAAACCTTGTTTTCGAGTTGGGTCGAGGGGAGCTATGGACGATGGGAGAGAGGATATAAGAGCCTTGAACTTGGGGAACATCTGGGGAGGGAGGCAGCAGGCGGCGGGCAGGGGCACAGAAGTGATGCCCACGGAGCGCTGGTGGTGGCAACGTTTTAACGCTCACAGATGCAGACTCCGGTTCCGGAAAGGTCGTGGCCCTCGGCAGACGGTCCCCAAGGACACAGCCGCCGCGTTCCGGCCACCACAGCGAAGCCAGCTCTGCCGAGAGCCCCGAGGAGGATGTCCCAGACAGAGAACCTCCAGAACAGAAGGAAGCTGGGGGGCGTTTTCATTGTAGTTCGCTGAGACCCTTACCAGACTTCTCACCCACAAAACTGGGCCGTGATACATGTGTGCAATTGAAAATAATAAATAAATGAAATGAAAAGTTCACTTGAAAAATAAAGAAGAAAACTGACTCAGAGGAAGGAGGTGGGAGGCGGGCTAGGGGGCATCGGTCAGTGGCTCGGCCAGGGTGTCGGGCGGCAGGGCCCAAGCAGCAGAGTGTCAGAAAAGCAAGCACACCAGCCTGAGCCCCAGCAGCACGGCAGGGCAAAGCGGCGGGGTCCCACGGCAGGGATGTGTTGGTGGGACCCCGTGATCAATCTCGTGGGAAGTACAGGGGCCTCCCGCC
This sequence comes from Tonatia bakeri, assembly GCA_004024845.1. Taxonomy (NCBI): domain Eukaryota; kingdom Metazoa; phylum Chordata; class Mammalia; order Chiroptera; family Phyllostomidae; genus Tonatia; species Tonatia bakeri. Next base: position 19,449 of record PVIA01009883.1, on the reverse strand, counting down.
CAGGGATTCCGAAGCCCAGCCCCCACGCGACCTCACAGAGGCAGCTGGGGGTCCAGGCACTTACCTGCGTTGTCATCGAGGGCGTCGGCCAGGTCGAAGTCACCTTGCCCTGTGGGGAGCAGGCAGGGTGTCAGCCACACTGAGAAGGGTGGCCAGGGTCCCTGCTTGCTTCTCCAGAAGCCACAGAACCCCCCCCTTTGGAGCAAAGGTCAGCCCCACCCTGAGCTAATCGGATGTACAAAGCCCCCTGACCATCCAGGTCCCAGGGCTCGTGCAGACCAATGCGGTATTTTCCCAACAGGCTGGGGCCCCCCTCACAGGAATATAATTCCATCACTGTCTTCCTTTTTCTGTTTTGTTAAGCATTTATTTGTAGAGAGAGGGGAAGGGAGGCAGAAAGAGAGGGAGAGAAATATCAATGTGTGGTTGTCTCTTGCACGCCCCCTACTGGGGACCTGCCCACAACCCAGGCATGTGCCCTGACTGGGTATCGAACTGGCGACCCTTTGGTTCGCAGGCCAGAGCTCAATCCACTGAGCCACGCCAGCCAAGGCGGCATGACTGTCTTAATACAGAGGACAAACGGGGTGTCAGCTGCCTCTAACCACCAAGCAAAACACGGGGGCATTTAAGCAGACCACAAAATCTGTGCATTTTGCGAATGTTATGAAATGTAAAGACATGCCAGCAGGCACGTTGTTGCATGCTGGGGTGCAGAGGGTGAACCCCACCAGCCCGCCCTCCTGTCCTGCAGCGGGAAGACACGCCCGAAGCTATGGGTGAAACCCAGCAGGGGCCGAAACACAGCCAGCCATGCTGATGCTTTGGGTGAGCAGGCCCGGAGGTCTTCCTGCAGGAGGTGACAGAATGAGCTGTTGTAATGGTGGTGGTTGGGTCAGCAGGAGAGTTTCTGGCCCCATTTTTAGCTCACGGGAAGTGAGGTACAGCAGGCCAGGACTAGGGTCTAGGGTGTCTACCTTTATGGCTAAGATAGGACGGAGTTTGACCCGAGACCCAACGCCACGTGGTTACTCACGCCCCAAGACTTCCTGGCGAGCCCGCCGAAACTGCACCACCCCAGGCCCTCCTCCCAGTGCGTGAGGGCTCCGAAATTCTGCTTAGGTGCATGGGTTTCTGACTTGCAAAAAATAACATGAGCAACTGTGACGTGCGGGAAGGTCACAGAATCACACATACTGACTTTCTAACTGGCTGGTGTCCGAGAAGGTGGGATGGGTCAACAGTCGGGTGGGATATGGGGCGGGGGGCACCGGTGACTTTCAGGTGGGATATGGGTTCGGGGTTCCTTTTGGGGCGAAACGTTCTGGAACTGGGTGGTGCTGGCGGTCGCCCAGCATTGTGAATCGATCTTAAAATGGTGAGCCTGGTGATCTTCACACATGTGGGTTTTTATCTCAATGAATGAATTGATGTTTTTAGAAAGAGAAGAAGTGGGCAGGAGAGAGAGAGAGAAACATTGATTTGTTGTCCCACTTATTCCTGCATGCATGGGTTGCTTTTCTCCGCGCCCTGACCGGGCATTGAACCCACAACCATGGCGCATGGGGGCAATGCTCCAACAGCTTACGATAACCAGCCAGGGCTTAAATACATACATTTCCCAAGAGCCAAGGGTTACAGGCTGCACCGGCCTCTTGTCCTGCCGTTCCCCTCCCCCACTCTGCAGGCCCCAAAATGACAGACCCAGATCGGAGAGCCTCGGAGACCCGGACCGGTTTGAATTCCCTCTTTCGCCGACGACCTTTCCAAACGCGGCTCTGCTGGGGTGCAGGGTGTGGGTCTGCCAGCCACTCCACGCTTTGCCGAGGGAACACGCCCGCAGGTTCGAGCCCCCAGCACCGTGCTGTGTAACCACTACGTCTGGTTCCAGAACATTCTGCTCACCCCAGAATGAGTCCCCAGCCCATCCTCTCCTCCAGCCCCTGACGACCACGGACCCCCCCTCTCCTTCCCTGTGGATTGGCCTGCTCTGGACGTTACACACACATGGAATCACACACTAGGTGACCTTGCTGTGTGTCAGGCATCTGTCCCTGAGCCTCATGTCTTCTCCGACCTGCATCACACTGCAGCCGGCGTCCCTAGGGAATCCTCCACGCACACGGGCCAGGGTTTCCACCCGCCCGCAGGACACTGGTGTCGCTGTGAGGTCCCACCTGTCCCGGCCTGGGACTCTGGGGCCTGGAAGGAGGCCCCTCAGTGGGCTCAGGGTCTCCTGGAACCCGCCTGCGTTGTGTGCACCCCCCAGAGGGATCTCTGCTGGGCCCAACCTCGGGTTCCGCTCAGCCTCTGCCAGAGTGCCGGCTGGGATGCCGAGCGTGAAGGCTGTGGGGCTCCCGGCTGAGGGTCCTCCGAGCCCCGAGTGAGTGCGTGCGTGCCCAGACACAAGCCCTCTGAGTGAGGTCTAGGCACCGGCATCTGAAGGCAGGGGAAACTGAGGCCAGCATGTCCCACCAGCAACACCGAGGCCCAGAATGGAGGCCAGTCGGACCCTGGCTTACACGATTACAGGGCTATCTGAGGGAGCCTTCTGTATGTAACTCTGGGGGTCCCGGCAGACGCCCCTCTGCTCTGTGGTGTCTGATCTGCTGCTGGGAACCACCCGGCCATTCTTCATTCCCCTGGTCATGGTCATCATCCTCGTCTGGGGACAGGACACTGTGTGTGCCGCCCGGCTGCCTGGGACCCCTGCCTTCAGGGGCAGTCCCCAGGGTGCGGCTGACCCTCTCCATCTGCCCGTCCAGCTCCAAGGGGCCAATCCCTGGGCGAGGTCCCCAGCCGGCCCTGCTGGACTGACGGCATTCTGATCGCTCTCCGCCGCCTTCTGCGGGCTTCCAAAGCGGCTCGGCCGGCCGGGCGTGTCATAAACTGACGCAGAACTGCCCTCTGGAGCCCGTGGGCCGGCCATACCCCAGCTCCTAGAGCTGCGATGCCTCCGCGGTGTCTGTACCGCCCGGGCCTTCGCTACACGGAGGGAGGTACCCGCTGGTTACCCCAAAGGGCCATTTGGGGAGGGAGGTCCATGCCTCCGTGGCGATGTGGGACCCCTGATCGCCAGCCTCCGGGTGCACCGGCTGCCTGTCCAGTCTCTACACACAGCTGTCCCTCTGTGTCCCCTTCTCAGCTGCCTGCTTGGCCTTGGAGGTGCTGGGGATGCCTCAGGGCGGGGGAGGGGGCGGGGAACAGCGCGAAGGAGGGCCCTGGACGGAGCCGCACCGGGTGGGTGTGCGAGCTCCGGTGCACAGAGGCGTGTGTGAGCGTGACTCATGCACGAGGGGCAGGGGGCGGCTCCACCCGCCTCGTTGCGTAACCCGGCAACTGCAGCCACGGGCGCCAGCAGCAGGCACCAAGCGCGAAGCTGACCGGTCGGTTCTGCCGCCGGGCGGGCAAGTCGAGTCTTTGCAAGATCCAGCCTGTGGATAGGGTGGGGGTGGGGGTGCGGGTGGGGGTGGGGGGTCCCCGTCTCGATCTCGGGGGCGCTGGCTCTGCACCAGTAGCTCTCATTACGAGAATTTTCCACTGGGCGCGTGAGACTGCCCCTGGGACGGAACATCTGCTTCTCATTTTTTTTTTCGGCTTTTATTTTTACTTTTTTGCTTACTAGCTCCATGGTGAGTCCAAGCCACAGGGCCTGGGCTCCGGAAACACCGGGGAGGAAGCAGCCCCGGGCTCGGGGATCACAGCCCCAGCCTTCCCCATTCCTCCCGGCCCACCCCCAAGCACATGACCATGGAAACTCGGCGCGATTTCTAACAAGCAGTTATTTAGGATACGACCACAGTGCAGCCATTCTCTGCCGGGCGACACATTGGAACTCACGGGTCACTAACCGTCTGGCCTCTCGCGTGCGAAAAAACACCGGATATCATCCTAAAAACGTCCGAGCTGATGACGTTGCTGTCCAGAAAGTGGGTCTCCCACCAGCTCAGCGGAACACTGTGTTAAATGTTCCAGAGACGCGTGGCCATTGGAGGCTCATTCACGGTTACAGAAACGCCAAGGGTTATTGCAAAGGACACTTCCCGCGTAACTGCATCCATTAAAGATGCAACCCCCCCCCCCACCGACCAAGAAAACACCACGGTGGTCTTTCACCCCCGACAGTCTGCGGGAGTGGGTTGCAAGGGGCCGAGCTGCGGGCAGGAGGCTGGTGATACACACCAGACCCTCTGGCTCCCGGCAGGAATGCCGGTCGTGGGGGTTTTTGAAAGAAAACTGTCCACCCTGGTGAATATGTGGACAAATTCTCTTGTTTTCCTGACTTGTGTTCACACCCCTCCGTGAGTAGGACTTGTGGGAATGTTCCAAAGGACAGCCCAGGGCTGTTCTTCCACTAATAATAATAATAATAACAATAGTAACAACCGCACAACACAGAGGTTGGCCTGAGAGGTACTCAGTGACAAGCAGACCAGACCAACCAGCACCAGCTCCCTCCCAGCTCCCAGGAAGCCCCGAATGAGTGACTCTGGGTCTGAAGGGGACAGGGAAGCCCCAGCCCAACTCTGCAAAGGGAAAACCCCAACTTCGTTTCCACTCAGAGGCCTGAGCCCCTGTCCACCACTGGCAGTGGAATTCCCACATAGCTGAGCTGACGTCCCATTCTCCGGGCACGCCGCTTTCCTGGGGACACAGACAGGCTCTCGGAGTTTGTCATTCCTTCGGGGACACCTGTCCTGACAACTGTCTTTTGCCCCCCCACACACATACAGAGTTCAACTTTCTTTCTTTCTTTCTTTTTTTTTTTTGAGCAGGGTGCAAAAGAGATTTACCCAGCAAGGCCAAAGCCCTGCTCATGGTCCTGTCCTTAAGAAGGATTTTCGCTCTTTCCCCGAAAGGGTGGCGGCATTGAAACCCAACCTTAGGGCTCAACCGCCGATGACACATCTGCCATGGTAAATCACCATGACTTGTGTGTCCCCAAGTTTGTCCGCAGAAGACTCCAGGGCTTCCCCGGAAACACATTGTGACTGTTTTGCGGCAAACCTTCATGTTCCCTTTTGAGTCTGACTCAAGAATTTCAAAGAAAAGAAAATGCCCAGCACGCAGTTACAGTAGCTTCTGGCCAGCACGGCGTGACTCCCAAGTGCAGAGCAAATCAGCCGTCTGTCTAGGAGCCGGACAGCGTGAGTGGGAGGCCAGTGGGGTACTCGGTGCCTGATGGGGTGGGAGTGCCCTCCTCGCCACTGCAGCCTCACTAAGCGCCCCCACCCGCCCCACCCGGAGCAGCCTTGTGACTAATCCCCTCCAGCCCGGAGTCTCTCGTGAGGTGTTCATCTTCAGGAGGACGGGGAATAATCTTCAGCAGACCTGGCTGGGTTCACACCCAGGGCTGTCCCCTGCCAATCCCCGGGGCTCACGCCTCCTTCTTGCCTCCAGCAACCTCCTCCCCCCGGCAGGCAGGCAAGCAGGCAAGCGGGCGGCTCCCCAGAAGGCCCGCCAAGTTGTCCCCTGTCCTGGGGTCCCACCTAACAGCCTGGTTGGGGCGTTTCAGATCTAAACCCTCTGCACCAGCAGCCTCTCCAGGAAGATATTGATTCCCTCACAGGGCAGTGAGAAGCGATCACTCATCGTAAAAGGCAGGACGTCTGTTGTGAAAGGCAGACAGGAGAGACACACTGCTGAGCACCGCCATGCAGTGTGGCGGGACGGCATTTCCTACAGCTGCCTCCCCATAGGGCCTGGGCCCAGGGGTCCCTGGGCCTGTGGCTCATGCTCAGCCGCTGAAATGCAGGCTCTGCTGGGGCCCAAGTGGGGGCCCTTCTCACAGCATCTACAAGACACATGCACGTCACTTGGCGGGACAAGGACTTGGGTTGAATTTGCTCAGTCCACTGTGGCAAAGCCCCACAGACCGGGCAGCTTATGGGACATTTATTCCTCCCAGTCCTGGAGACTGGGGGCCAAGACCCAGGGGTGGGCAGGGCTGGCTCCCCCTGAGGCCTCTGTCTTGGGCGTGTGGACGGCCGTCTTCCCCCTGTGTGCTCACATGGGCATCCCTCTGGGTGTGTCTGTGTCCCCAGCTCCTCTTCATATAAGGACTCCAGTCCTTTGGGACCAGGGCCACCCTAGGGACCTCATTTTACCATCATGGCCTCCTTAAAAGCCTTATCTCCATACACAGCCCCATCCTGAGGCCTTCAGGGTTAAGATACCAAGCTAGGAGTGGGGGTGGCAGCTCCACCGATAACACACTTAGAGCTGAGGAAGTTTCTTGACCCCCAAGGAAGACGGTGTTAGACACCCGGGTGGAGATGGGGAGGCAGCGCTGCATCCCTGGGGCTGGGAGGAAAAGAAAGAGCTCTTTGAAGACAGCCCACCAACCCCTCCCCCCACCCCACGCACAGTCCCAGCAGCCTCAGGGCTTCAGCCTGGGCGCCTCTCAAACCCTCAAAGATGACGTGACCTGCCAATCATCCTGGAATGCGGCCACCGGCAGATTCGGGCCGAACAGGTCTGGGCGAGGCCGCCTGCCTGTCTTCCCAGCTCCCAGGGTGTGTGGGTGCTGCTGGCCTGGGACCCCACTTTGGAAGTTCAGGGTGGGAAGCGGAATTCTATCCGGCTGACCGAACCGCCCAGGGTCCCGGAGGTTGTCACACCCAAAAGAATCGGAGCATGGCAGGGAAGACGCCCAGACTGCTTCTGCCCCCGGAAAGGAGTGGTGCCTTGGACGCACCTCGGGGACCTGCGTGGATGGGGTCCACGAATGTTCAGTCCATGGTCATGGGGTTCCTCCGGGGCACCCCGCCACACAACCCCAGGACACTCGGAGAGAAGGGACTTCCGCTCCCGGCCGGAGCCAGGAGAGCTCCACTGTGCTGTGGACAGCTCTGGGGCGCGGATGGGGCTGGAGCAGGGAAACACCTTTGCTCTCTTGCAAAAAGAAATCCCTTGCAGGTAGGACTTGGGTGGACGGTGTGGGAAAGCACAGTGAGAAGGGGGGGAAACCCACCCTGGGCGGTTGGCTCAGGTGGTTGGAGCACTGTCCTGTGAACCAGAAGGCCGCAGGGTTGATTCCCGGTCAGGGCACATATGGGAAGCAACCAATCAATGTTTCTCTTTCACATTGCTATTTCTCTTTCTTTCCCTGTCTCCCTCCCTTCTTTCCTCTAAAATCAATAAACATTTAAAATGGAGGGAAAACCAACTTGGGACACCTGCCATGGCAGGACCCTCCATTTTTTCCACGGTGAACACCTGTTAAGCACACACTGAGTCCCCACAGCTAGAAGGTGAAGGCGTGGAGACCTCCAGGAACCCGCCGTCCAAAGGCTCCTAAGGATGGAACACACTGTGCATTCTGGGGGTGCCCCTGCCTGTGGGGTACAGGAAGCACCGGGGTCTTGTGGCAACGCGGGCTGTGAGGGTGAAACTCTGGCACGTGCTGTTCTGAGGCTGGGTGTGCCGATGTCCCACTCCGGGCGAGTCCCAAAGCCGCCTTCTCACTTCTGCTTCTGTAAATTTAGGGACTAGCATGTGCCCGCAGAGACGTGCATGCTAAGGGGGGGGTCTGTGTGGGGAGCCTGGGGTCTGCGCCCCTGCTGGTCACACCCCCTATCACCACCTCTGTCCCTAAACAAGCAACTCCTTACCCCTCAGCTGGGGATAAACAGGAAATGACACAATCCTTTGGACGCCTGGATGCCGTCTTTCAATTCCTAACCAGCCACCCTCTCTCAAGTCGCCCCCGAACGCCTTTCCCGGTGTTAGAATAGTGAGAGAACCACCACCACCAAAACGAAAAAGCTTACGGAAGGGCTGTTCCAATCCTACACAGCTACGTGACTTCCTAAGCCAAACTCTCCACCGTCCCCAGCAATCCGAAATCCTGGGAGAGCCACGGCCGGCCCATGGGTGTGGCCTCTGGGGCATAAACAACTCAGAAGTTTTAAATTTACAACCAGGAGCCGTGACATTGCTAAAAAAGCTTCAGCCTGTGAGCAGACTTCCTTTCGAGCCAACCCTGTCTCCGGTGAGCTGTCTGCTGCAAAACCAAGTTGTGTTTCGATTGCTTTTTTTTTCTTTTCCTTTTTTTTTTTTTGCCTCAACAAAAACCATCAGCTCCAATCAGCCCAAGGATTTTAGACATCCCAACACACGCTCCATTCTGCTGACAGGGTCTCGCAGGAAACGCCCTTTGCAGAGGCGAGGGACACACCCTCCTCTAAACCAGAAAACAGTCGTTGGCTCCCAGGGGCCGCGGGGAGACGGCAGCCCACACCCTGCGTTTCCAGTTTCAGTTTCTGCAGCCGCACGCTGCTGCTGCTGCTGGGGTCCCTACCCCCTGCCCCCTGCCCCCTACCCCCTGCCTGCTGTCCCTCTCGGGTCTCCTTCGTAAGCCCTTCCCCTTGCTCCTGTACCAGGAGTTTTTAAAGCCACCAGCAGGCACCCACGCCCACACCTCGGTCTGTGCGCACGACGCGTCTCGTACCTCGGGCGTGCATCAGAAAGCACACCGCGCTGACCCAGAACAGTCCCCACTGGGTTTCCATGGCTGGCCTCCGGAGAAAAGAAGACGCGGGGGTGCCCCCGCCACAGCCAAGGCACTCGTGGAATCAGGCCCCCTCCGCCGCCGGCACGTGCGGCTGACTGCTGGCTCCCCCGTGAGGAAGGAAGACAGACGGTTTCCTCACAGGGAAAGTGTGAGGCCAGCTAGAATCCCGCGGTTGGCATGGCACAGGCTTGCCCCTCGGAGGCCGGAGCCCGGGCCAGGGAGCGGCTGTGGGACGAGAGCTAGCACGCTCCACCTCTCTGGTCGGGCCTCCCGGAGCCTCGAGGGCCCACCCTCCACCCTCGGGATGATGCAGAAGCAGGCGTTCCCTCCAGCGCCCGTGGGCCCGCCCTCTCCTTGGCTGTGCTCCCTGTGCGCGCGAGAGGAGGCGCAAGAAGAAAGGTTTCCACCCGGAGCTCGGCCTGCACCACCCTCGGGGCTTCCCCGGAGTCCCGCTAGGGGGCGACACCCAGGCGTCTTGTTGGGTCCACGCAAGGGCACCACCCAGACCAAGCGTGACCCTCGCCTTCTGCAAAGGACCAGACGCTGGCCCGGAACGTCACCCTGGCTCCGGCCTCAGGGATCTGGGGAGACGTCCGCTCCCAGCTCCGATTTAAATCCGGCCAGCCGGAATCTGGGCTCCAGACTTCACCCTGGCTGTGCTGGTACAAGCGGGTCCCCAGAAGTCGGCTGTCAAAACCCGTAGCTACGTTCAACAGGGAGAAAAAGGGAGGAAGGGAGGAAGCCACCAGCCCAGGGACAGCTGGAGCCCCCCAGTCTGGTGCAGGAAGTGGAGGTGACCAGGGGGTTCCGGCTTTGTGCAAAGAGGGCTGGGGTGGTGAACACCAGAAGTGTGAAGCCCAGAGTGTCATCCAGCATTTGGCACCAGGACCCTCTCCAGTGACTTAAAGGGGCGCCTGCTTGGAAAACACTCCACTGCCTTTACTCAGTAACTATGGGGCGAATATGGATCTGTGCGAGGCGCAAAGGCTGCAGGTGCTAGGCAGCTCACTCCCAGGTGCTGGGGCTTCAGGGAATGCAACTTGGCCGTTTGGGGGTGGGTGTGTCCCCTCTACAAAGATAGGGCGTAGTCCTAACGCCCAGGACCTCAGAACGGGGCATTATTTGCAAACGGGGATTGAGTGGAGGGTCTGAGAGGAGGTCGTCCTGGGTCAGGGTGGCCCTGCGTCCAGTGACAGTGTCCTGAGAAGGGACGGAAGAGGAGACGCAGATCCAGAGGAGAAGCCACGTGGAGATGGAGGCAGAGACGGGAGGGAGGTGGTCACCAGCCCAGGGACGCCTGGAGTCCCTGGAGCTGGAAGAGGCGGGAGGGACTCTCCCTGGAGCCTGTGGAGGGAGCACAGCCCCGGGGACCCCTGGACCTCAGACACCTGGTCTCCAGGACGGGGACGGGATATTACTACCCACACTTGTGGTTTGAAGCTACCTGGTTTGTGGCCATTTGTTACTGTGGCAATGAGAGCCTAACAGAGGTCTTTTCTAAAATTATTATTTTGAAACAACAATAACAAAAAAAAAAAACCAATGACACCAAAACACGAAACACATTTCTCTTTTATCACAGAAGTCAGTGTTCCCCACGGCGGCCCTCACAATGCCGAGACAGAAATGGTACGGCACGTTAATCAGTACAATTGCATAGAATTACAGGCACACAAACTTTTATGAGTTTTTCTTTTCCCCTGCAAACAAGAGTAGCATGGGGACAAAACTGTGTATTTTGACAAAGGTAGGAGCTGCACCAAATTCCTTTTCCGCAGCGTCGACCAACTTCTCCCCGAACGCTGGCCTGCATGAAGATTGTAGTCCGTGTCTTTCAACACGGTCGCGGCCCCCAGCCCGGCGTTTCCCCGCAGAGCTGGGGAAGGACCAGGAGCTGCAAGGAGAGCCCCCCGAGGGCCATCCTAAGATGTGAATACTGCCCTCTCGGTGTCTTTGCACTGCCCACCGACCACTCGGCTGCGGGGCAGGTGACCCCGGCGGTCGTTTGAAATAAAGGACGGGTTAGCGCTCACACACAGCGCCACAGCTCGACCGGACTTGGCAAAATTCTTTGCTGTGTGGTTTCACTTGGGCTCCGTCCCACGGAAAAAAAAAAAAGGCAAAAAACGCTGAGCCTGCACAATCGAAGTCGTAAGTATTGCGTGTAGCAAGTACACCATTCATACCTGTCTTCAGAACTCTCCCTGGAGAAGCTGAGTCCAAATTTCTTTCTTTCCTTTTTTTTTGGGGGGGGGGGCTTACATATCTGATTTATCTTGTGCCTAGTTTGTGCAAATACGGTCATTGATCCACCTTTCCAAACTCCCTGCCTCAAAGCAGTGGGGAAGAGTAGAGGGCCAGCCTTTGTCAAAAGTTTTGAAGCCCTCTGGGAACGGGGGTCGCTGCCCAGGAAAACAGAAAAAAAAAACCCCTCCCAGCTGAGAGTTTCTAACTCCCCAGAAAAGCTGCACAGAGGCCAGGGTGAGTGGAGAGGAGACATGAGTCACAGTGGCTGCTGACTTTTTCTGGCACCTAGAGCGTCTGTGTTGGCGGATGTGCCGTATTTTCCCGTGTACAGTGAGTATGCTTCCTCCCAGAGTGATTGACATCTATGCAATGCAAATTTATGTCTGTGCCCGTCACACGCAGGATTATTACACTCACGATACCCGTGGTACGCAATCATTACACCCGTGTGCAAGGCTCATCCTTAGTTTTTCCCTAAAAAACTTGGGCAAAATACGTTAAGTTGCAGTTCGAGCCAGTAGGGGGAACCTGGGCTATTCAACAAGTGGTTTGGACATAATGGGATTACCCCACACAGGGTGCGGTGGGGAGAATTATATATTCAGAGGAGTCTCTTCCTCAGCGCCTGGGCCAGTATGAACGCCTGTGGCATCAAATGTCTTAAGGTAAAAGAATAAAACCGTGAGGAATAGGAGTCTTTTAAAAATAACAATGATAGTTTGTTTATTTTGCTTTTTTTAGATTCCACATATAAGTGAGATTATATGGTGCTTGCTTTCTCTGGCTCATTTCCCTGAGCATAATAACCCCTAGGTACAGCCATGATATTGCAAATGGTGAGGTTTTATTCTCTTTTTATGAGTGAGTAATATCCCTTTGTGTGTATGTGTATATATTATCTATACACTCACACTGCAGCTTTTTTATTCACTTGTGTGTATATAAATATATAATTTAATAATATATAATTCTCAATATATAACAATATATTAATAAATATATAATCTAATGCTATATAATTATTGGTGTGTTGTTTCTATATTAATAAATAAATAACTTAATATAATAATATATATAATATACACACACACCCCACAGCCTTTTTTATTCACTTGTCTATGCCGTACACCCAAAACTAATACCAGATAATTTGGAATGCAAACTGTCATTGAAAAGTGGAATTAAAAAAATATAGAGGAAAGGAAAATGTCTTCATGTTTCAAATAGAATTATATTCAAAAAGGGCACATTATAAACTACAGTCTACACCCTATGCTCATGTTCAATAAAGAAACATATTTTTATGTAAAATAGCAATGTCAGAATGATCCATGGTTTTTCTCAGTAGGGCAGTAACTGATCTCACGATATAAAAATACCAAAGACCAGAATGGGGAAAACACCCGTTCAAAACCCCAAAGACTAAGGAAAAAGTGAAAGAGCATGCTCGCTCCCCGGTTCACAGTCTCACGGCACTGCCCTTCATATGTAAAGAGTTCCGACGCATCAATAAGAAAAGGACCGATGACACAGCTACAGTTTGGCAAAGGGCCCTACTCAGAAAACTTCCCCAGAAAAAGAACGCTGATGGATTTTGCCCGCGGAGATTCTCCGCCTCACTCCTGGTAAGACACATGTGACATAAAATAACCCATCAGACACGGCGTTTCAACACACAGATTGGCAATGATCAGAAAATCTGCAGGGCGCTGAGGTAACAGATCGGTGTGTGATTGGGGCTGCTGAGGATCGGCACAACCCCTATGGGGCACGACTGTGTGGTGCGGATGAAAATGAAACACCCACACACCCTTTTGCGTAACAAATACGATGGGAGGCATTTCTGGGTGGCAGGCATTTGCGGGCAAAGTTCCACAGGGACAAAGATACACGTTGTAGCATTTTCCTAAAAGCAAAAACCCACAGCTCACGGGGGTTGGTGAAGGACATTACGACCCAGGCTTGAAACAAAACTTGTGCTATGTTTTTACTCTCACCCCTCCATGCTTAAATAATTTTTTTTATTCTGATTTCAAAACCTACTGCTCCATGATTTCTTCACAGAGAGTTCAAAGGGATGAAACCAAGCATTTTTTTTTTTACCAAACTATTTAATGATGCAACAAACCACTTAATTGAAACAGCATTTTCCAGAAGATCCACGTTTGATAAAGTCATGTGCATTTCTACGTAATGTGAAATTACAACGACCCCAGAAAAATGGACATACACACTCCATAAAAAGTAAGCTTAGCAGACACGATTCTTAAATGTACACAGTTACTCAGGAGTCATAATCCCACCCACCGTATTTTGCCATGTACAATGCGCACCCACGTTTTTGGCCCAAGCTTTCAGTAAGACAAACAAACAAATGTTCGTTTCAACCTTTTAATTCAATTTTTTTATTGATTTATATTTAGAAACAAACCCTATCATCATATTCCAAGGTACTATGTTGCACACGGAAATCGTTACGGCTTTCTACAGTTACACTTTTAACGCATAAACGTAAATAAAAGCATTAAAAACATGTATATGGATACAGAATTAGTAACACCCGTGTATAATACACATCCTCTTTTTTCCCTGGAAAATTTGGGCGAACACAGTGCGTATCATATATGGCAAAATACAAGTACTTTAAAAAAAAATACCCACTCTTCCACTATTGCCTTCTCTCCGTGAGGCACGTATGCTCACAGCATAGCATTAATATGCTCACAAAAGTCAGTGTTATTCTGAGCAACAAAAATACACGTTTAAGTATCATTTACAAAGCCTATTGGTGTGCATAGTGGGGCCGCAAAGGCCGTCGATGGCTGATCGGGGAGCAAGGTGCATGTTCCTTGCTGCCTTTGTAAGGCAGGTGGTGACCGATACTCAGCGAAGGATCCTGGGCTCGTCAGCCAAACTCAGGTCCGGGGGACGGGTCGGCCCTGCCTCTTGCTGATTTATGGGTGATGCCTGTGTCATCTCCCCGTCTTCCCGAGGAAGACCCCCAGGGGTGGGGAGCCCGATCATTTCTTTACACCCTACTTTTGATACCGGGAAGTTATCGGGGTGTCAGAGGCAGAAAAGTGACTAAAAGTCCCAGTGAGCCAGACGTCAGTCTTGAGAAGGAAGTTCTCGGAGGTGTTAGCCCAGGAAGGGAAGCAGGGGCTGGGGGAGCAATGGGAGGGTGAGGCACGGGGCATCCTCAGCAGGAGGGCGGGTGGATGCCTCAGGAGCCCACTCCGCACACTACTAGGGGCAGATTTTACAAGTTCCAACGTGGGAAAGACCCACACGTAAAGGTGGCCCAGCCCTTTCCCCAAATCGGGCTGTGGACAGTGGCTGCCCCAACACCAAGCCTTCGAACAGGGACAGAGGCGCCTGAGGCTTGACTTGGATGACAAGCAGTGGCCCTTATGGGTCCAGGAAGACATCCCAACTGTCCAGTGGACAAAAACACATCAAGGGCGTCCGCACCTCTTAGAACACCGGGGTTCCCGCACTTTAGGAGTTATGCACAAGACACCTGGCAGAGTCCCCTCCGAGCAGTCATATGAAGAGTAACCCCGTGCCTGGCCTCCTGGGGTGTACGTGGCCCCACATGGGGAAATGTTTCCCGCTGGGGCAACACCATCGTTCACAGCAAGGAGGAAGCGGGTGCTTGTGGTTCGTCCCACGGCCTCGGGAAGTGGAGCAGGGCATTTTTCTGGCACAAAGCGGTTTTGCCCCTAACTTAGAATGAGATCTCCGGCACCAACACACTCAAAACATTTCCTAAAGGTGGTGCCAACACTTCACATACTGCTGGCCTTTGCCCACCTGGGAGGGGGGGCGTATCTCAATGCCGGGGAGTTCCTGCATGCAGGGGGCGTATCTGAATGCCGGGGAGTATCTGGGTGCAGGGAGTATCTCAGTGCAAGAAGTTATCCGAATGCAGAAGGAATATCTGAATGCAGAGGAGTGTCTGCATGCAGGGGGGGCATCTCCATGCAGAGAAGTAGCTCCATGCAGGGGAGTATCTGAATGCGGGGGGATATGGGAAGGCAGAGGAGTATGTGCCTGTAGGGGAGGATCTGAGAACAGGGCAAAGAGAAAAACCCTGCGGTTACGAACAAGGACTCAGGCGGACCCTTTGTCTCACAGCCCCAGCTAGAACTCACCGTGGGGTCCACCCCACTGGGTTCTGGAGCCTTCTTTCGAAGTCACCCCAGGGCAAAATGATTTCAGGAAAAAGTACATGGTTTCTAATTCCTTTTTATTCGCCTGCTGTAAAAAAAATATCCTAAGACACGAAATTTTGAGGAAGCGGAGTGAAGGGTCCTCTCACTGTGTGAAACGGCCAATGCCGGGGAACTGTCCGACGTGCCGGGCGAACATTCCGTGCGTCCACGGCTCGGGGCTTCCGAAACGGGAATGACGGGGACTTTGAAATGGGCAGTCGGTCCCATCCTGTGGGGACCCTGGAGGGCCTTGGAGAAGGTGCAGGAAGTTTTCCCCTGGACGTCGGACTCCTGGCGGGTCACTGGCATCGACCCAGCGCAGCGACAGGTGAAAACCACTTCTGAGAATTCGACCCAAGGATCCAAGGTGAGCAGGGGGCAGGGCAAGACGAGGCTGGTGCAGGTGGGGCTGGTGCAGGGGGGCTGGTTCCCGGCAGGCTGCCCCGCCGCGCCCGATCTTTGGAGGTGCCCCATTCGAGTCCCCCAGTCCTGCTGTGACCTCCAAGCTGTGTGCGCTGGCCGCCTTCTACTTCTCGATGATCGTCTGTTGAACTGCCGGGGACAGAGAGACGAGAAAAGACGTCACACAGCATTCCCAGCTCCCCCCGCCCGCCCACCAGGATCTATCTGCTTCTTCCAACTTGGGGCCTCTGTCCATCTAAGATAAAGGGGCTCAGAACCGCTCACGGACAGGAAGGAAAAACCAGATCTCACGCCCTAGCAGCAAGCATCCATTCAGTCCGTAGCTGGACGCTAGTTTGATACAATTGTCTCCAGAAAAACAAGGAACACTCCAGGGAGAGGGGGAAGAAACATTTCCCCCTGTTGGAAATAGCCCTGAAGTCAACACAAACTTCCTCAAGGTCTCTATTTTTAGAAGTCAGAATACTTTAAAATTTCACCCGATGACGCAGTTTTAATTTATGAAGCTGTCTTATATGTGTACACATACTTTCTTTTTCTTTGCCATTTTCAAAGGGGTCCAACTCTCAAAAACATGTGCCTTTCACCCCAAGAGGTTTCCATCACTTAAACAATTTCCTCTTGACCCCACTCTGCCCCGGGAGACAGAAAATTCCATCCAAGCAGCCTCGGGAAGGGGACAAGATGCTGTATCTCAGAAGACGCCCTTTGCTTCTTGCTGGATCCCTGGCCATGTCGTCAGAGGGGCGCCCCCGGGAAAATTTATCACCACAGGTATTTTAAAGCGTCTGCAGCCTCAAGCCCAGGGAAGTTTAAACGTCACCTCCCACACGCATCCCCTCAAAAGGAGTGAGACAGAAAGGGTGCATGCAGTCTGGTGTCACACAGGGGGTTGGAACGGGGACAAGACAGCAGGAGAGGTACAGGGACACCCCAAACCGGCCGTGGGCCAGCACCCCTTTCTCACCGAGCGGCTCTGTGTTCACGGTCCGATTGGTCTCCATGTTGATGTCGGCCTGGTCGGCTGCAAAGCAGAGCCCACAGGTGAGCACGCAGGGAAGACCCCCGATACCGTGGTGAGCACGCAGGGAAGACCCCCGATATCGTCCTCAGGCTGGGCGGGCCCCGCCCCCTGCCCCCAACCCCAGGGGGAGGCCACAGCTCAGGGCGCTGCCTGCCTGCTCCTGACTTACTCTTTTTTAAAAAGGGCCTAGTCCTTTATTTCCATAATGATTATGACGACGTATCTTGTTGATATGAAAAGTATCTTTGTACTAGGAAAGGGCACATGTGTATTCTATACAATTAGGGAAATGTGAAAAGTTACAGAAAAGAAAATGCAACTAACTACCCCTAACACTCTGACAGAGTTCATTCTCATCCCTTTTCTAGGAATGTGCTTATTTTTTTACAAAAAAAGAAAATTATGCTGCCTGCGTTTTTGTATCTTGTTTCTTTAGCCTGACCTTTCTAATAGCTGTGTATTATTCTGTTACAGGAAAGTGTCATAACGTGTTAACACATTTTTTCTTCGTTTTAGACGCTTGCATTGTCCCTAACAGTTTGTCGTAGAAAGGATGGTGACGTGAAGATCTTCACCAATAAATCTTTGGTGAGAATGAATGTTTCCCCGACGTGCATTTCTAAAACGGGGATTATTGCCTGCAAGGTCTGAAGTCTTTGCTTGTTTCTACCCTTTACTAGGAAACATTTTCAACGAACAGAAACGTAGAAAGTAACGGTAAAACAAACTTCTATTCCAACCGCCTAGATTTTGTGGTCCACTACATTTTTCCACATTCCCTTCGCGTATTTTTAAAACCGTCCTCTAAAATGCGGAACCAACAAGGGCTCTGGCAGGGCCGCTTAAACGTCAGAACCATGTCACAGCGTTCCACACACAAGAAAACAAACCCCAGTTCCTTAGTAGCATGTGTGACTGGAATCTATTTTTTTTTAATTTCCACAATTTTGCAAACACACAGCAACACACCCACGACCTCGCCCGCACAGGGTCCCGGAGGTGCTCGGCCTGAGGCCGCCAAACCCGACCACGTGCCAGACGTGGGCATTTCTTTTCTGCACAGGAAGACGCAAGTGAGGGAGGCACTTCTCACGGGAACAGGGACCCAAAGGCAAGTCACAGAATAGCACGTCATGGTGTGCCGGAAAGGGTGCCCGGACACAGGCGCCCTCCCCCAACCACCAGGGACCCCGTGTCAGAGACCAAACGTCGGCGATTCTCACGAGAAGGAGACGGACCCACAGCGGAGGGGACGCGGAGGACCACGGGGTCCCGGCGTTGTCTGCTGGGGCGGCCGGCGCATGGCCAGCACCAGCCACGTTTCAGAGTGTACTGCCTAAGATCTGGAGTCTTTCATGTTTGAAATGTGTTTATTGAACTTACTGGGGTGACACGGGTTCCTAAGATTACATCGATTTCAGGGATATAGTTCTATAATACGGCATCTGTATATCGGATGGTGTGTCCACTTTCCCAAGCCAAGTCCCCCTTTTACCCCCTCTGCCTCCCCCATCCCCTTCCCTGGGGCCATCACCACACTGTCCTCTGTGTCTACGAGTCCCTTATTATTTTTTCCGCTCAATCCCTCCATCTTTTTCACCCAGCCCTGTAACCCCCTCCCCTCTGACAGCTGTCAGTCCGTTCTCCGTATCTATGAATCCGTCTGCATTTTATTTCTTACTTTATTTTATTCATTACATCCCTTATGAAAGGAAAACTGCGTGACACTTGTCTTTGCCTGAGTGCCTTATGCCACTGAGCACAATGCTCTCCAGGTGCATCCCTACGGTCGCAAAGGGTAGGGTTCCTTTCCTTTTTAGGGCTGCGTAGTATTCCATTGTGCAGATGCTCCACGCCTTTCATATTCACTCATCTACTGATGGGCTTTCATTGCACGGCACACAACTGCTGTCTACCCGAATAAAAAGTGAGTGACGACACAGCAAACGGATTCTCACAGGGCGGTAAATCAAATGTGGACACGTTTCAGACAACCAAAGAGTAAGCCCAGATGATCTAGCACAGCGAGAGCAAAATGCATTGCGGGTGAATGTTAATTCGCGGCGAGCGAAAGCACTGTTCCCTGCGCTGGCCCTGAATAAGCACTAGGGGGCAGCATGGTGAAAGGACGTGGGTGTCCCAACCCACACCGCCGCCCCCTCACCACGGAGTGGAGGCAACTTCTGAAGGAGCAAGTTTAGGGGCCAGGCCTTGTTGGTATAGAAGCCGGAGGCTTCCCGGCGTCTCCGCCCTCCAGGGAGCCAGAGATAAACCTACGTCCCCAGACTCAGCCCGTTTGGGGGAGCAGAGCAATCGGGGGGCACCCCTGGCTGGGGTCACAATGGGTCTCTGTCACCGGAGCCATTCTGCCAGACCCCCAGACTCTGAGCTGTGGGGACGACGTTCAGCTGGAGCTCGTGTGACCGTTCTGGAAGGGAGGCGGCAGACAGAAGCCTTGTGCTTGCAGCAGGAGACTCCCAGATGCCAAGAACCGGGCCCCCAAGAAACAGCAGGCTCCGAGGAAGCCACCCTCCACGGCGCCCGCTGCAGCCCTCAGAACTGGCAAGGCCAACCACGCACGTGAAAAAAAACCCAAGCATTCCTGCGTTTCTGCAGGGAGTGTGGGCAGGGACGGTGGATGGCGGTCACAGCAAGAGCGGCAAGCGTGGGGACAGCGTGCCTCTAATCTACGTGCATGCCCACCACGCGTGGGGACCCGGGGACCACGGACCAGCCTGGGTCCATCTTTAGGCTACATCAAAGACTGGCTTCTTGGAGACCCGCAGACGCTCAGCACAGACGTGGCCCAGTGCTGAGTGGGGCGCAGGCAGGGCTCACGTCACCAGAACCGGAGATCGTGCCGTAAACACCTAGAAGGCTGTCAGGGTCACCCAGGTGACCGCTGGAGGTGACCACACCCACACGGGAGCCTGCAGGGTCCACACTGTAGGATTCTCCACCCACCGCCCCCTCAACAGCCCCCAAAACCTCAGCCCCAAGTCACCAGCAAGGCACGTTGGACCCCC